>CAKNYM010048044.1:76820-99807 GCA_932195095.1 Andricus curvator
CACCGCAGGGTCCCACTGAGAGCAACTGCCATCTAAAAAATGACACCGGCTCCCAGCAGAACCGCAGTAAATCACACTTATGGCCACGTCTCACAACCGTGAGGTGGGTGGACACAGGACACGATAGAATCACAACGACAGGCCGGCGAAACCCTCGTGTATCTTGAGCACACGAGGCGGCCCAAGGATGACAGCTTTCTGCATCCATCTCGCGAAGTGCCTTAGCATATTTTTGGCACGCGGGTATGGCTTTAAGCTTATGAACCAGTGATAGTTTCGCGCCTCCGAGAGCACCTATCACAAAGACAATTACTTGCACCGAATATTTTGGGTACAGTCGTTGCAGCTCTCTTTTAAGGTCTTGATACCTCTCCTCTTTTTCTTTCTCCTTTGCAGTGATGCTGTATTCGGACGGAGCCGAGAATTCGATCACGAATATAGTTCGTTTCTCGAAGGCTTGGAGAACAATGTCAGGCCTCGAGTGCGCAACGGAGACTGCTGCCCGCAAACCGTAGTTCCAGAAAGTAATCAAGCACTCTTAGGGCCGCATTATGTCTATAGATATACGTAGTTCCTGCGTGGCTCGGCCACCCTGATAGTATGTGTTCTAGGTACTCAGCGTGAGCATGACACGCTCTGCACCTATCACTCGGAACTTCTTGACATAAAATGCGGTCACGGTATGCTAAGGTGGAAGTGGCACCGTCCTGGCATGCGAAAATAAAACCCACTGTACCTGAATTAAGCCCTGATGATTTGAGGAAAGCAAAAGTTTGCTCTTTCGACAAGGACTGTTTTTCTACATTTCTGTAAAATTTTCCGTGCATTTTCTTGTCGAGTAGCTGTTGGTGAAATTCTCCAACCTCTGCTTTCTTTACTTCGGCTTTTAGAAGTGAAGAATCTAGATGGAGTAATGCACTTTCCTCACTTCTGATGTTAAAATTCAGGCCAAGGGTCTCGGCCGCTTGCTCCGCGGCTTTGTAAAGGAACGCTCCTTCGCCAATCATCTCGTGGTTCCTGACCATCTTTAGGAGAGGATCTCTGCCATTCGCAAAGATGTAAGCTTTACTTAGAACAATTCGGTTATGAAGACACTGGAGATTCAGAAGTCCGCGCCCGCCTTGACGGCGTGAAATGTATAATCGCGGAACTGACGAATTGATATGCAAGCTTTTATGCATATGCATGATCTTACGTATGGTGAAATCAAGGGCCTTAAGCTCGTTCTTCGTCCATTGGACCACCCCAAACGAGTAGAGTAGAACCGGGACGGCAAGCATATTAGTCGCAGATACCTTGTTCAGCGCCGACAGATTGGAAGAACAAATCTGTCGAAGAAGATGCTTGTATCTGCTTCGGAGAGACTCCTTCACTGATTGGGAACGCCCGTAATCTTTCCTTTCTTCAGATTAATTTTGGCACATTTGTCCAAACCAAAGTCCATCCCAGTCTCTCCTGTGTAGTTCTTGACGATATTTATAGTAGTTTGAAGTTTGCTTTTACCAGAGGCATAGATCTTCAGGCCATCCATATAAAATACATGAGTGACCTTATGCTCGCGCTGATTAGTGTCGCCACAGAGGTATCCAGGAGAATTTCGTAGTGCGAGAGTTAGAGGCAGAAGTGTAATGCAATAAAGCAAAGGGCTCATGGTATCACCTTGAAAGACGCCCCTCTGGAAGGTGACGTTGTTCTTTGTCACACTATAAGTTCTAGATGAGATAGTAAATCTAGTTTTCCAAAGAGGCATCATTCTCTCTATGCACGTCACTATGTGTGGATGTGCCTTCAAGCTTTCCAACAGACAGATGATAAGTCTATGAGAGGTTGAATCGAAAGCTTTCCGGTAGTCAATCCAGGCCATTGACAGGACGCGCTGATGGGCTGCAGCGTCTTTACAGACACACCTGACAATTAGCAGGTTCTCTCGACAGCCTGCTACACCTTTTTTCGAGCCACGTTGTTCGTACATCTCTCGCCATACAGGCTCAATTCGTCGAACAATCCTGTTGTTTAGGACAGCTGTAAAGATCTTATACAGTGTGTTCAAACAAGTTATTGGCCTGTAATTCTCTAGGTTGGACAAGTTGCCTTTTTTCGGCAGGAGTATAGTGCGTCCTAACACCAGCCACTGTGGAATGTGCGTCTCCGACTTTAAATATGAGGTGAATATGCGGGCCAAATGTTGGCGTGTAAAAGTAAACTTCTTCCACCACAAGTTCTTGATATAATCTGGTCCAGCAGCGGAAAAGTTCTTCGTGCCTCTTAAGTCCTTTTTTCACCTCTTCGGCAGTGATTGGTGGACATTCCTCCTCAGATTCTATGAGGTTGTCGCAAAACTCCTTGAAGCGGATGATATTGTCAGTATCTTCTTTCAACTCTATTGTTTTCGGGATCTTGTACACCTCTCTCCAAAAAGTCTCTACCTCCTTGGTCTTGGGTGGATATTTTACAGAAACAGGGAGATCGCTGAAGAGAGGCAATGGGTCAGCGACAAACTGTTGATTGTCTTTGATCCACCTCTCTCTTCTGTATTGTCCTCCTTGCGTCAGATAACACCCGTATTTGGCAACAATATACTGCTTGATTGTCAGCAGCTTTGACTTGTTCAGTGTGTGATTGTAGATCCTCAGTTCTTGGGCGAACTTTTGAACACTTTCCGTGAACGGTGTACCAGATGTTATGTAGTCAATTACACACTGAACACGGCACGCATTCTGTCTTGCCCATCCAATCTTCTTGTTCAGTTGATGCGAGCGTCTTTTGATCTTTTGATCCATCGTCGGTTTTAGCCTTCGATTTTAGTCAGCCAAAGCTCTCGCAGCTCCATAAACTGAGCAATTGATGGTCAAGAGGTCGGACTCTTGCGAGATATCTCTACGAAGGGAGGCATCCATTTCAGCCAGATCTTGGGGCTTAGGAGGGACCTGCATGTTAATGTTTCTCCTTGTACTGAAATTGCGATCATCTCTCAGAAGGTGCCTGCTTTCTGCGGTTGGTCTTAATGTCGCTTCCTCATCTTCGTCTGCAGCTTGATCAAGCAGCGGTTGGGGAAGCGCTCCGCGTACATATCCATTTTTCTGGAGGTTGTCTAGCACGTCATCCCTGAGTTGATCCGTCCAATCAATGTGGGCGTTTCACCGGTTCGTCGTCGTGTTTCCATCTAAATTATTTTCAGCACCCCGAACTCTAGGATGATCGGCATTGTTTGCCGACCCATTGTCGGGTACTCTGCGCGTTCGATCGTTTTGAACCGCATCTAAAACATTTTGGTGTTTTGGTGGTTTCATTGTTGTTCCCTCGAGCAGCTAGGGGAAGGGTTCGTCCATCCTTGTAGAACCCCGCGTGCAAGGATAAGGCTGTTACTCTGAGAGGTCGCCCGGTATCTCAGAGTCACCGTTTAAGACATAAAATGGAACATTGTTAAAGTATGTATGTATGTATGTATGTATGTATGTATGTATGTATACCATTAAGCCATTTCCCTTTCAGGGTAGGCGTGACACTACCCGATTTGGGTAGTGTTTCTAGGTGGATAGTTTCTTGTAGTAAATAACTACAAGTGTGGGCTCACCGCACCCATAATATGCCAACAGCATAATATAATATAATAATATAATAATATTATATAATATTTTATAATTATGCATTGTCAACTAAATGATCTCATAATTGAAAAAGCCAAGAGTTGAACTGAACATTTAAAAAAGTTGAGATTTAACCTATTTTAAATTGCATTATATCATGTTATATGAAATTTGGGATATTTTAAGTGATTGGACAGATCTTTCTTTTAAAAATTTGTAAAATTCCAGGTAGAAACTAAATTCACTCTCATTTCCCGGCTTTTCCCAGTATTAGCAAATTTCCAGTAATTTCTCGGTCCAGCGGCCACCCTGATTTTTATTATATTTGTTCAAATTTTTATGTATAGCTATTTTCGTAAGAAAACAATGTAAAGCGAAATTTTATTTTTCTGACACCTATTTCATCTCCCATTTTAAAATGATCTGAGTATTCGACAGCGTGCGTGATGCTGACACCTTTAGAAATGCTAAAACTGAATACGAGAGTTGATTTCTTTGGGCAATTATCAATTTTAGAGAATTTAATGCCTACAACAGTGTAAATAGGAATTAAAGTGTATACAATTATCTGTAAATTTATAAAAGGAGAACTTTTTATTTCTAAAAATAATTCACGACCTTCAGAAGTCAATGTTGAGCTTAGAAAATATTTTCATCAAGATTTGCGGTATTAGCGAATCGTCGCCAAGTACAAAAAAAAAGCTACTAAGAATCGTTTTCTTATCTGATATAATCAAATTTTTTAATTTCTTATACAATTTTTATACAGAAATCCACATTTTAAAAATTATTGAATGAGTAGGGTCCATTTCTTTTGAAAAATTAATTCAAAATTCCTGCCAATGACTCTTTGCAAAGATACATTGTAAAAAGTTATTTAACTCGCCGCTATGCAAAAAGAGATTGACAAAGATGCCATTTTCCTTGTTCCTGTAAGTTCAACATGTTCCTTCTTACAAAAAAAGTTTAGGAGACGTTGTATGAGCATCTCCAATTGTCCACACTCCACATATGAGCATTAAAATTGTATGGGCTTTTGATACTCACCATATGGCCATATCAGCCTCCCTATAGGTTTTTCTCCATCATAATAAACATTTTTCGCTGAAACTTTAGAAAATGATAAAAAAACATAAAGACGTATGTCTGCGAAGTCTTTATTTTTTTTTTTCAAATTAAAGAAACCGTAATTTCTGTCTTACTGACGTCAAAATGTTTTTTATTTTAGAAAAAGAACAGTTGGCAGACACCCATCTTCATGTTCTTAAAATCTTAATTATTTCCCAAATTTTCCGCGAAAAATATTTATTACTGTATACAAGAGTGAATTGCTCATATGGTAAGTATCACCTGCCTTAAAGCAAAAACTGCCCTAGTTTTCTAAAAAAAATACCCAAATTTTTCGTAATCAGGGGCCTTCATTAAATCTATTTAAAATAGGTTATCTTTATAGTAATATACTATACTTAAATAATAATAATATTACTTCAATTTATTCAATATTATGAATTTTGTTATATGTATAAAAGAATCACTCTTAAAACGCAGTTCTAACTCGCTTATTTTTATTCATTATGGTTTAATGGCGAGGATATCTGAAGCTACCAATTTGTGCTCTGTCGTATCAAGCATTGCGATACCTTAGTACTGACATGTGTTATGATATAAATAAGCCATAGTACATTTTTTTACTAGGAATCGTACTTATTAATAAATGCACGACCTTAACGACATAAAAGAAAGGGAAGATATTATCAGACTTACGCCGGCTTATCTTTAAAACCATTATAATTAACAAAAGAAATAGCAGAAATTGAAAACGCTATTTGAGATAATTATTATGGTCAGCAAGGTAAAACAAATGTGATCGAGCATCCCTGTAAAATTATGGCCTGTGGTTGAAAGTGAAAAAGAAGCTGATACTGAAAAATTGCTACCAGGAAAGAAAAAAAAGAAGGACGAAAATACGCGAAGAGTTCAAACTTTTGTTATTTTTGCAAGTCTGCCCCAATCTACTGGATCTCGGAAACCTTAAAGGCCCTGGAAATCGAGTGTAAATCGTAGAAAATGGATTCAGGCCAAACGGCGAAGCCATTTTGTCTGATTTTTTGTATAAATAATCTAAAGGGTATAAAGGCTCTTAGTACAGAGCGCTTTTTTTGAAAAAAAAATCTATTTTTCATGTAACAATGAAAAGAAGAAAAATCAATTTTTGTGGTACAGTGTTCTACTATTAAGCGAAGCAGGGAGCAGGTAAAGCAGTTATCGTGCTCGGAGTTCTTTTGCGCGACCCTAGTGGAAAAAGGAAAAACTACGATCTGTTATAACTCAAGTCTGCAGGTAATGAAGCGACCACTATGACCTACATTGATTCATTCAGGGGCGAACACACCGTATACGAAAACTAGGGGCCCCTACCCAAAGGAGTGGGTAAATTCCCAAAAGGTTGGGTGGGTGGAGGTTCTTGGTTGTGGATAATATCATGACATGCAGATTCGAAATAAAATAAAACTAAACAAAATAATATCACAAGTGAATGTACAGAAAAACGGTTTGCAATATTCACGCCGAATCAATGTAACGGTACAATTTTCGGCAAACTTACTCCGAAAGTAGTACCTTTTGTACGTTAAATGACAATATACAAGCTCTCTGTATAAACGGGCAGATTATACAAACATGTAAGATATCGAAAATATGTGTCGCCCAATTTCCTCCGAAAATACCAGATTGATTCGCATTAGACACAAACTTTGCATGTTTGCACAACTCAGTTTTGACTCAGAGGGTGTCTGCAATAACCGATTATAGAAGTCAATAAGCGCTTGGTATTTTGAACCTGAGAGCTTGTAAAAACGTTTCTAATTGTAATGTTCCGACCATATATTTAAATTTGAAATTTCATTGCGCTTCTTATTTTCCTCGTGAGAAAAACTTATAGCACGTGCAGTTGTTGTAACAAAAAGGAAATTCTGCTACTTTTTTCTACAAAATGGCCTCCTTTCAGCTAATTTGACTGTACTCTATGTACGCAGTTGTACGTGACTTTCGTGTTCTTTTCAAATGTTTATGAAAATGTTATGAAATCTTTGAAATATTTGTGAAATTTTTCGTATTCGTTTGAAATCATTTAAATATGTGGAATCGTTTGATATCTTTGCAATGTTTTGAAATCTTCGAAATGTGGTGGACTGTACCCTTTTTGACATCTTTGGAATTTTTGTATTATTCTTTTACAATCATTACGAAATGTTTATGAAATTTTAGAAATATTTTGTACATCTTTCGGAAATCTGTTGTATTCATTGGAAATTGCTGAAATTATCATCAAGTTCCTAATTAAAAAATGTGACATCGAAAAAAAAAAGAATTTTTCTGTCGACAAGTGTCTGATTAATGCATTTGTTTATTACATTTGTTTAAGAAAATCATACAATGTATCAACTAATTATGAATTTTGTTGAAATTGTCATGTAATTCCTAACTAAAAGGACTGGCATTGAAAAAAAAACGAATTTTTCTGCCGACAAATGCTGAAATTTTTATTAAAAAATTTCACGAAGAAATTTTTCAATCGTTATATTGTTTTTATCAAAACATCTTGCAATATAACTTTAAAAATCGTAAAATTATGGATATAACCGGTTATTGCCCCTGAGTTGTGCAAACATGCAAAGTTTGTGTCTAATGCGAATCAATCTGGTATTTTCGGAGGAAATTGGGCGACACGCATATTATCGATATCTTGCATGTTTGTATAATCTGCCCGTTTATACAGAGAGCTTGTATATTGTCATTTAATGTACAAAAGGTACTACTTTCGGAGTAAGTTTGCCGAAAATTGTACCGTTACATTGATTCGGCGTGAATATTGCAAACCGTTTTTCTGTACATTCACTTGTGATATTATTTTGTTTAGTTTTATTTTATTTCGAATCTGCATGTCATGATATTATCCACAACCAAGAACCTCCACCTACCCAACCTTTTGGGAATTTACCCACTCCTTTGGGTAGGGGCCCCTAGTTTTCGTATACGGTGTGTTCGCCCCTGAATGAATCAATGTAGGTCATAGTGGTCGCTTCATTACCTGCAGACTTGAGTTATAACAGATCGTAGTTTTTCCTTTTTCCGCTAGGGTCGCGCAAAAGAATTCCGAGCATGATAACTGCTTTACCTGCTCCCTGCTTCGCTTAATAGTAGAACACTGTACCACAAAAAGTGATTTTTCTTCTTTTCATTGTTACATGAAAAATAGATTTTTTTTCAAAAAAAAAGCTCTGTACCGAGAGTCTTTATACCCTTTATAAAGACAAAATGGCTTCGCCGTTTGGCCTGAATCCATTTTCTACGATTTACACTCGATTTCCAGGGCCCTTAAGTCCCCCAATAGTGGCTCTCACCGTAGAGGGAACCTTCCCTCTACGGCCTCTACGCTCTCACCTACCTGGAAAATTTTCCTAATGGTCCTCAGGAGAAAAGGTCTTTAGCAACTAGCCCCCGCGCGAAATGACCGTTGAAAAACTAGCGGTCATTTTCAACGGTAGCCCAACGGTCTTTCAACGGTTTCCGAACGGTGTATTTTCGTGAGGGCAAAATTAAATGAATATTTTTTCAGGATTTGAAGGCCCTAATGTTTAATTCGTTTCGGATTGTTCAGAAATATTCTTCAAGTCACTGTCGAAAGAGCATTTGGGTTCAGCATGAGAGAAAGTTTTTTCTCAATTTCTTATCACATAAATTCTGAAATGTAAGAATTTACAATGGAAGCGTCAGGTATTGAACTTTTATCGTTGCACGAAACTATTCAGCTTACGGAGATCAATTTTAAGAAGCTGGCTAAGGATAAACTCAATTTAACCACAATGAGAGTTCGTTTGGATTTCCTCCGTAAAAGGCCACAATAAAAATAGAAATATTTTTCAATAATAATATTTCCCGAAGGAAGTTCTGAATTATATTTCTTTTCGTTGAAACTCACCGTACACTGTAGTGTGAATTGTTGACATTTTGAAATATTTTCAGAATTTTCAGTTGTTCCTGTTATATAAATCAACAGTTAAGAAATATGTACAGTATTCTTAAAAATACAGATCGATCCATTCGTTCCAAAATTAGCAACAGTTCTTGGAATCACGCAATTTGCGCGAGTATTATATAACCATATGTGGGCGTCTGCATGAAAAGGGCCAAGTCAGGCTAAACATTATTATTTTCGAGTTTAACTGGGGAATAATACTAGGACCTATACTGCATCTATTAGCACTATACTCATATCCCAAAAGTAACGGGAAGTGGGTATATTTCATGTTCGAAGAAAAATTATAACATGCATGCTTATGGAAATCGCCAACCTCAGATGCATTTTTTCCGAAAAGCATTTTTCGAAGTTCTAACATCAAAAATGCCCCAACGACACGTTTCTCAAGCTAAAGATTTGAAGTGGCGACTTTAAAATCAGGCTAATTGTACGACTCTAATGGATGTTTTTCAGCAAAAAAAAGTGGAAGTGCTAAATATTCTAATAGGAGCCCCGATTTATTAGAAATCAAGTCGATCAACGGTCATCTTTTCCTACTCCAAATCTGTCACATCTTGATCGAAAAGCGATAATTCAACAAGATCTGTCCTCAGGTACTATAAATTATTTCTGAATTTACAGAGAGCTTCTTCTCGTGGAGACGGTCGAAGCTTTTTTTTAATAATCAACAGATTAATGAGTAAATTGCATGAACCTGCTCCTGGGGAAATTCCACCACGGAATATTATAACGAACATCAAAAACCTCTTGTAGTCATCTTTTGGATTGTGTGTCTAGAAATGAGAATTGCAGAACTAAAAAACTGCAGAAAAAAGTCTTACTTTATTAGTTACTGATTATATGTACATTTTGTTGATTGCATCAGAATTCAATAATAACGTCTCCAGTTCCGCAAAGGGAATGCAATAGATTTTCCTAGCTTAATACAGTATTGAATCGCGGAACTGGAAACGTAATCATTAAATTCTGCTCCAATAAACTATACATATAATCAGCAATTAGTATGAAATATGAGACTTTGTACTCCAGTATTCTAGTTTCGCAATTTTCATTTTCAGACGTAGACATATCACCCAAGAGATGACTACAAGAGATTTTTGATGGTCGTAATAATATTCCTTGGCGGAATTCACCCAAGAACAGAGATAGTTAATATCTTCGAATACGAGGCGATAAGCAGGGCACGATGGATAGTTCATGCAACTGACTCATTAATCTGTTGGCTGTTTAAAAAACGCTTCGTCCATCTGCACGAAAAGAGAGAGCACTCAATAACATAAATCACTTTCTTGTTTGCGGTTACGTAAAGTTTTGGTTCGTATCAGCTTCTTTTAATGAAGGAACCACTAAAACGAGCTGTTGCCATAAGTACGGACTATGAAAAATGGCAGGTGGCCCATATTATTTCTAATAGAACGGGACTGCCACTATGCAAGAAAAATAATAGCTGCTCTTACAACTGAATTTAATGGTCTAATTACTCGTCGAAATGAACAGTTTAAAACATTAATACATGTTGTTGCCGAACAGAAGAAATTACACCCGAATTAGCGCTAGAATGAGTAATACGACTTATTTATAAGCAAACGGATCTCACTGACGATTTTTTAATTCAAAAATATTACGTATTGATTACATAAAAATAATTATATTCTTATAGATAAGTAAATTTTTTAATAAATAAATAAAATTTATTGTAAATGAACATAAATACTGAACCATTATGTGGAAACTTCTAAATAATAACTTTGACGGTAAATTGCAACCTCTAAATATTAACAGATTACCTTGAATGAAATTATTTTAAACATGGCGATCACCGAATGAAGCCTCGGCCCGTTGACAAATTTAAATTTGGTGGAAAATGACCCACCCTACTTCACACCGACCATAGGGCCTTTTGCATGCGGACTCCCACATATATACAGAAAATAGTTTCTATTGTATTTAACTCTTTGTACTGACCTTTCCAATTCCAAAATATGTAACGATTGTTAAAATAGGTGCCGCCAAAGAGAATATGAATAAATGACGACTTATCTTTTTTCTATCCACACCTTCATGTAGAAGAAAAGAAACGAGTCCGAAAGCAGCTGGTGCCTGCAAATTGACAATTATGTATAAAGACGTTTCCACGGAAGTGTCATTTTTGGTAAAAAAAAAAGGTTGAAAATAAAGTTTGGAGTACATCTTTCAAACTTTTGTTCACATATTATACATACCCTCGTGAAAAGAAATACCAACTTATGATCACTTTAAGACCAGTTTCAAACAACGTTTGGTCTTTTTCTGGTCTGTACCCTTTAGCCTATACCTGCATCATTTTTATAGCCTTGAAATAGACACCACTCTCTCTCTGAAATAAGGATAGCTGTCTGTATCAACAGATTAGCTATACCTAAAAGTCCTAAAAAACCTGGGCTGATTTATGAGCATTTATGAGATCTAGAGGCTTCAACCAGTTTCCGTTATATTTATGGAACTGTTATGGTCCTGACTCGTGATGACCCTAATAATGATGGGATATTGGGCGTTCAAACTGCCGGCCGGGGCAAAAGGACTGTGGTCTTCTAGCGACCAGAAAAGATCAGTTTAAGACCACTTTAAGACAGGACTTTCTTTCTTTTCACGAGGGTGCATAAAGAAATTTATTTTTTAGATGGGAAACTCACTGTGCGCATGCGCGCAGGTTACAAAAAATATTTTTTTTTAAATTATATAAACATTTTTTTATGGAGAAAATGATCATTTTGAGAGATAAATAGGCAAAAACTTGAGGTACTAGAAAAACAGATAAAAGAATGGGAAGAAAGAACGGTAGAGAGAGACAAGAATAGGATGAAAGGAGAGAGAGAAAGAGGAAAATACAAGGGATAGGGTAATAGACGAGGAGGTAAGAATCAAGGTTGAGCTGATAGAGAGAAAAATCTAAGCTGCAAAAGGGGGGCATTTAGAAGGAATAGCAAAGAAGGGAATGGAATAGAAAGGGAGTTCGAAAGAAGGGAGAGATAGGAATGAAGAAACAGCCTGACTGTAGTACGTTTAAATCTTACGGAAGAAAATGAATGGACAGAGGTATTGGAGTTACTAGAAAAAGGAAACAACGAAAAAAGGAGTGATACTAGTGGAAATGAAAGCAAAGCAGGATGTGATGAAAAAAACGAGATTAGGGACAAAAAAAGTGTACCGGTGAATTTCCATATAGCGCACAATTCAACGTCCCTGGCGTTAAAAAATGGCTTTCATTTATGGACATTACTATATATTCTAAAAGAGTCATTTCTATGCCTATTAATAACGACTACTAATCAGAAAATGTCAAAACGTCATTGGCTGGATTGTCCCTGGAGCAATTTGCAAAATAAAAGTTAGTTTTTTACTAAATTATGTGAACAATATCATTATTGTTTCTGTCATAATATTTTCCGATTTAGTATCTTTGATAAAATCAAAGGTTTGATCATTAAAACATATTTAATCTCTTTGTTATCGTTGTTAAATGTTGACCCTAGATTTGTGCGTCATTGACTGGCCTAATTGTAGAAAGTATGTAGATATTTTTGAAAATGGCGCATTTAAGCATTGCTAACCAACGAGCGGGGCGTTCTACCATCTTGGTCTGCTAAACTGGTATTGCGAGAGAAAAAGCAGACTGTTCTCCTTCTTTCACTTGCTCTCCATGCTTTTGCAGAAAAACATAGTCAACTCCCCTTATTACTTGGCGTAAATCCCCGCACCCAGGTTTAGGAAGCATGCGGCTAGTCCCCTCCTATTCCTATGTCCATGTTGCTAATAATGATAATTTGTATAATAAATAGTATATATAATAATAGTATATACATGAGCCTTGGTGGCTCAGTTGGTTAGACGCTAGAACTTTACCTTAGAGGTCCGGGGTTCGATCCCTGAGCCGGTACCTCTTGAAATTTTTCTATGTACCTTTACCGAGATTCTGGTGGTTCGGATCCCACCTTAAGCTGTAGGTTCCTCCATCATGCACTTGACTGCAACTCAGACCGTGAATGATGGGGTAAAAACCAGGCTTTGCCCAATATGTCAAGGCACACGCTCTCATGAGATCACTTTATTGCATTATAATAATGCGTCCGTGACTAATAATATATACCGGGACAGCCCCGTGCATACTATTCAAAAAATTAAAAAATCTAACTTCAACCAAAAATGCCTTCGACATATTCGGCTGTAACCATCTTAAGCCTGAGACATTAATTTTATGATGGGGTAAAAGCCAGGCTTTGCCCAATATGTCAAGGCATACGCTCTTATCAGATCACTTAATTGCATTATAATAATGCGTCCGTGGCTGACAATATATACCGGGACAGCCACGTGCATACTATTCAAAAATAAAATTAAAAAAATCCAACTCGTCATTGGCTGAACTGGTAATATTTACAATAAATTCTCTTAAATAAATTACGAAAAGACCTAACTAACATGTGACAGTGTTAATTTACCGGATACTAACGTAAGAAATATCAATTATATTGAAAATTATACTTTATTTATTTACAATATTCATATTTCTTTTTGCGTCATTGGGTAGACATGTTTCTTCGCTTTTTGGTTTAATTCAATTTTGTCGTATTTAGGGCCTTTTGATTAATTTTTGTTCTATTTATTATAGACAATACCAGTTGGCCAACGGCCATACCACGCTGAAAAACCCAGTTCTCGTCAGATCACTGAAGTTAAGCAGCGTTGGACGCGGTTAGTACTTGGATGGGTGACCATTCAAGAATACTGACATGAGTGCTGTTGGCACATCGTGGGTGTGGTGAGCCCACACTTGTAGTTATTTATAACTACAAGAAAAACCTAGAAACACTACCCGAATCGGGTAGTGTCACGCCTACCCTGAAAGTGAAATGGTTTAATGGTATATATATATATAGAGGGAGATTTTTCCCTAACAAAAGAAAAATAATGGATTCTTTTAATATTTTTCAAGCTTATGTTTCTAGCTTACGGCAGTGTTATACTCCAAACTAAAACCAAAGTTTTCTTCATAGAAACAATGTAACTTTTTTAAAACTTTCTAGGTCGCTATTGATTGATCAAGAATATCAAAAAAGTTTTCCTCACATCAATGAGATAAACAATTTTTTTTTAAATTTCTAAATCGGTATTGCTAGATCATAAGAGGTCATAGAAGGTTCGTCAATAAGTCATTCGACGTGGCTCAAAGACGCGAACAAACATGTCAGATACTATTCCTAATATGCCATTTTATTATTATGAGAAGTTGTAGGCTCCGGAAGCTACGATCATGGTTCATTAAAGCAACCAATCCCGACGCAACTGGAAAGTGTACGTCAAAAAAGTTTTTCTCATATAAACAAATGGAAATTTTTTTGTCTGAATCTCTAAGATCAACAAAAAACTACTTATAAATGGCCGATCTAGCTCATAATCGTATCAGGCCTAGATATCAATCGGGGCTACAGTTAATCTAAATTTCATGATCATAGCTCTTTTACTGATCGAGATACACAAAAAAGTTACACACATGCACACAAGACACTTTTAAAAAATTGTATTTTTGAGCTCCTGAAATCGAATTATATAGAAATATTTTAAAAGAGTATATTTGAAAATTTAGGTCAGTACAAACCTCCCGGTCCCTCTATGAGGAAGCAAAGGATTCAAAAATTAAGATCGAACTGCTCCAAAAAAGTTCCAAATTGCATAACTTTGAAGTGTAAATCTTGAAAATTGAATAATTTGCAATTCCATATTTTTAAAATTCAAGATTACAATTTTTTTAAGGCTGTTGAATCGGTGCTAAAAAATGGTGAAATATGTGGAACAATCAAATTTTGTCACCAATATTCGATAAATAGGGATTCAGTTTTTAAACTGCTAAAAAGCGAGATTGGAAAAGCGTAGCAATGACATTAAGTGGCGAGGAAGCCGACTGACTGTGGTATGACAGCTGAGCGCTCGATGGCATGATCGTAGTGCCAAAATGCACTTTCAGTAATAGCCACATCTGCATGCTGCTACCACCTTTCTCGGCGGGAATTTTAAAGAATGAAAAATGCAAGTTGGGTTTGTCAAACTTTTTTTTTGTTTATTGGCAACAAATATGTACACAACAAATATGTACACAACAAATATGTACAACGACAAGTCTATAATTTTATATGATATGATAATGAGTTTTACAATTATTATAATTTACGTCGACAAGATTTGTCAATACTTCAATAAGTAATTTTAGTAAATATTCAACAAGAATAAGTTCTCAGCGGCAACCTTTTATCACTTACAAACTTCTCTTCCATAGCCAAAATTTAATTTTTGGCTTCAGGGGGTCTCAAAACGTGGATATCTATTGAAAAACAGAGGTGTGAAATTTCGGAGGATTCTAATACTTTTTCAATCATAAATGATAAGAATGTAATATAAATACGGAGTAAATTTTTGAAATACCGCTACCTCCAGAAGTACAAGCACGGCAGCTAAGTCTACCATAGATAGTAAAATTTAAATTTTGTAAAGAAACAGTTGCTCACTCTGCAAAAATGACGGAATCGCGGATTTGTTAGTAAAATTGTTTATAAAAAAGAATTGTAGCTCATTGATAAAATAATATAAGAAAGGTATATATCCAAGTCATTAGAGTTAATACCGTTTAAAAAATGTAATTTGGCGGTTGAAAATTGCCGAAAATCTGTATTTGTTCATTTTTTTTCTGAGACATTAGCAGTCGATTTCGTAAAAAAAAACTCACGACATTTGTTGAACAGTAGTCAAGTTGTGAATTTTTTCATAAAAATATTTATAAAATAAACAATTATTGTTGATTGGTTAAGTATAATAAGCGAAGGATTTTCCTAAGTATTTTAACCGGTTGAAAATTGACGAAAATTTGTATTCGTTTATCAAAGGGGCCGTTCAAAAAATACGTAACGCCTTTAGAGGGGGAGGGTGTCACCACGAGCTTTACGCCAACGTTAAGCTTACACACACTTAATATAGAAAAAGCATTACGTGCGGGAGGGGGGGGGGGAAAATGTGAGGAAAAAGCGTTACGTATTTTATGGATGGCCCCAAATTTATTCAAGTAATTAAAATTTGTTATCAAATATTAACAAATAGTACATATTATTCATTTCTGTCAAATTTTTGATCAATTTTGATAAATTAAATTTATTTGATTATTAAATTTGTTTATAACATTAAGAATACTTTGGACTTTGAAAAAATGTTAAGTGAACATTGTTTTTAGGTGTATCCCAAACAAAAAATTGAAAAATAAAGTCTCAAAATATTTTTAATCTTGAAATAGCATTTTCACTCATTAACTTGTTAATATAAAAATAAACAAAAATGTTTTAAATGTTGTAACCTACTGGATATTATTTGTAAGCAGCGCTTTCACTGAAATCATGATGTCCGATCAAAATTGTAAGCTCTAGACTAATTTGTCCAGAAAAACATTTTTTGCCCCCTGATCGTTGAATTTGACCTGTAACTTACCTGTAATATCAAAACTGTTCCTTTTATCTAATCCGGGTTTTTTTCAGAAATTAAGGTCTCATTTAGGGCCCTCGATCTATGCTAGGCCCGATAACGCAGTCCTTTCAGTTTTTTTTTGAAACGATGCGTACTTTTGTTCCATATGTGAAGCTGGCACCACCACGTCCATAATTCCGAAACCAGTGCTGCAATCAATCCCGGCATCATACAAATATTAATGACTTATTAAGGGCTGAAAAGAACCTTAGACCCCAAATTTTGGGTTCTGCATTTTTTAAAAAAAAAGAATGGCTCGCGCGCTGACTCCACATGAAGCTAGCACCACCATATCTGTATCCCAAAAACGGTTCATTTATTCTTATCCGAATGCGCACTCTGGTTTCATATGTGACGCTGGAATTTTTATAGCCATAATTTTTTATACATATCTACATACGAAGATTAAAATTTTAATTTTTAAATATCTGCAATTCGTTATAATTTCCTGATTTGTTTAAGGCTTCTCCACTCTCGCCTTTCTTGTCAGAAAAAAGCACGCCTAAACTAAACCAATTTTCACTTAAAAGTTGGCTTGCACATAGCGGTTAATTCCTCTCAATTTTTTATTTTTTTCCTTTTTTTAGTATATTTTCATTTAAAAAACCATCAGAAGTTCAACTTTATTTCCTAAAACTCTTTCATTTTCCATTCACCGATACGAAATGACTACCGTTATGGAATCTTCCGTAAGACTTTTTCAGCTCGTTCTGGGCTAACGCTACATAAAATTCCATTTTTGGTCCTTATCTAGTTGTCATTCTCATGTCATCATATTGAAATCTATTATTGTCTTTGGTTAGCCCTAAGCTTGACCAGCTAGTTTTACGGAAAATTCCGTAGTACTAGCCAGTGTCTTTAAGATAACATCGTTGGATATCCTGATGTCTTTAAAAGTGCTAAAAAAAATGCAAAAGATTAGCTTTTTGTGAATTTCCCCATTTTAAAGCATTCAGCGCTTAAAATATTCAGATAAATCTGGCCGATGTGCGGGCAAATTCTTATTGCGCGCTCTGTGCGTGGCTCGCTTCGCTTGCAAGCCTGTGCACAAATGTGGGGGAAATACAAAGACCGAGCGTGAAGCGCGAAAGCCAACAGTCGCGCAATGGGTAGATTTTTCTGAATATTTTAGGAGCTGAATGCTCTAAAATGGAGAAATTCACAAAAAAACTAATCTTCTGCATGTTTTTACGGAAGATTACATAACGGTAGTCAGTTCGTATCCGTAAATGGAAAATGAAAGAGTTTCAGGAAATAAAGTTGAACTTTTCATGGTTTTTTTATTAAAATATACTAACAAAGGAAAAAAAATTAAAATTGAGAGGAATTAACCGGGATGTGTAAGCTAACTTTTAAGTGAAAATTGGTTTAGTTTAGGCGTGCTTTTTTCTAACAAGAAAAGCGAGAGTGGAGAAGCCTGAAACAAATCAGGTAATGTTAACGAATTGCAGATATTTAAAAATTAAAATTTTAATCTTCGAATGTATGTATAAAAAATTATGGTTATATAAATGCCAGCTTCACATATGAAAGCAGAGTGCGCATCGTTTAAAAAACTAAAAGTACTGCGTGATTGGTCCTAGCATAGATCGAGAGACCTAAATGACCCTTCATTTCTAAAAAAATTCGGATTAGAATAAATGAACAGTTTTGGGGTTACAGATATGGTGGTGCTAGCTTCATGCGAAGTCAGCGCGCGAGCCATTCTTTATAAAAATAATGCAGAACCCAAAATTTGGGGTCTAAGGTTCTTTTCGGCAATAAATAAGTCCTTAATTTTGGTAGATACCGCGATTGATTGCAGCACTGGTTTCGGAATTATGGGCTTGGTGGTGCCAGCTTTACATATGGAACAAAAGTGCGCATCGTTTTAAAAAGCAATTAGATGAAGATTAATTAAATTTCAAAGGAATTTGCGAAAGCCGAGTTTGAAAATTATTTCTAGTAATTTTTTATTTAACAACAAAGTTGATATTTAAAAAAAATTTCATACACGATCCCATTTTTTTTTTGCAACTACTTATATTTATATAAAACATCATGATTTCAGTGAAAGAACTGCTTACAAATAATATTCAGAAGGTTACAACGTTTAAAAAAATTTTGTTTATTTTTATATTAACAAGTTAATGAGTGAAAATATTATTTCGAAATTAAAAATATTTGGAGACTTTATTTTTCAATTTTTTGTTCGGGATACATGTAAAAACAATGCTTACTTGAAATTTTTTTCAATGTCCAAAGTAATTTTTAATTTTATAAACAAATTTAATAATCAAACGCATATTGTTCAGAATTGTTTTGAACTTTGCCGCCACAGACCACTCTCGCCTAACTTAGTACTTTTCCGGATCCTCCTCCTATCGGGTGGATCGAGTAGCTTGGTGGTGAGGTGTTTTTGGTTGAGTCTGCTTGGGAGGGACTGGTCTGATCCCCCTCTCATTTCTCTTTCTATCGTTTCCGCTCTTTGGCTGCGATGCACCGTTTTCGCCTTGCTCCGCGAATCTAAGTTTATTGTATCAATCGCCAAATTTGTTTAATATTATTTTATGTATCTGTGATTTGGTGATCTGAATTTAGCATCTGTGTCGCCACGCTCTTAAAAAACAAATGGGCATTTTTTTTTGTCCTCGTGAAATTAAATAAAGGGCATCTTTTTCGCCTTCTCTGAGTTTTGAAAACTGAAAGTGAACGTGAAGTCTATTCATCCATCTCTGCTCAGTGTTGTCGAGCACGTGGACTTATCGATTTTCTCGCCGGACCATACAAACCGGTTGACCAGCTGTGCGAACTCGAGCTCTTATCTCATCTTATCATATCGTTCGCTATGTACGACTTTTAATTTGATTTCGTGAGAAAATTAAATACCTTATTCAATTCATCAAGAATCCATTAAATTTAAATTTGTAAAATAAAAAACAAAAATGTCGTCCGTTTTAAATCGACAAGTGAGTCTCGCGAGTTTAATACAGCGGTTTTATACCAATATGAAAAAGGCTGGAGAATCAAAAATGAAGTCTGTCACGTATCTGGAAACTCGACTTTCAAAACTGGAAGACTATTGGTCGGAATTCTACGAAAAACACTTCGAGATTCTTGAGACCCTACAAATAAAGAAGAGTCGTATGTGGTTGATGACGTGTACTCCTCAGTCAGCGATCAGCAGATCAGCAGATGTTTCGTCAAATCAAGCTCGACACATCTGACTCCAACTTGCAGAGAATCATCTAGAGATCAGATCCCTCAAAAGATCTTCAAGACTTTTGTCTTAGTACCGTAACTTACGGTACAAGACCAGCTCCCTTCTTAGCTATTAGAACTCTGAATCAACTAGCAGCTGATGAACGAGATCGCTTTCCACTAGGAGCTGCGGCCCTGGTAGACAATACTTATGTCGATGACATATTTTCTGGTGCACACTCTATTGATTCTGCAAAAACTGTCAAGACTGAGGTTGTTTCAATCTTGGAGTCTGCCAGCATCTGACTAAGTAAGTGGGCGGCAAACTCCTACGAACTTCTTCCGGAACCATTAACTCTACAATTGTCTGGTAGTAAGGACCTTGAAGTGGAGGATTCTGTTTCCGCTCTGGGGCTCAAATGGAATACCTCTTCAGATTGTTTTCATTTTTCCGTGGTACCTCCAAATAATTCCTCTAAATCCACCAAGCGTTTGGTTGCCTCTGAAATAGCAAAATTATGTGATCCATTAGGCTGGCTCGCACCCTTCCTCATCAGAGCCAAACTCTTGCTACAGAATTTGTGGATTTCAAAAGTAGATTGGGACTCTACTTTGCCATCAGAACTGCAATTAGAGTGGGACTCCTTTCAGTCTCACCTCTTGTTACTGGAGGAAGTCAAAATTCCTCGCTGGCTTCACACCACAATTAATGCCCAATCCTGGCAACTACACGGCTTTTCAGACGCTTCTGAAAGAGCATATTCAGCGACAGTGTACATGGTCATTCATGATGATTATGGTGTCGCTCACTCCAGTCTTATCATGTCAAAAACAAAAGTCGCTCCTATCAAGACTGTTTCATTGCCTAAGTTGGAACTTTGTGGTGCCTTGCTTCTCACTAGGCTACTTGACTCCATCATGACCGGTCTCAAGTCTGACCTTGAATTACCAACCTTTTGCTGGACTGATTCTGAGCTGTTTCTAAAATGGCTTGATGCTCACCCTTCTCGTTGGGAAACTTTTGAGGCAAACAGGGTTAGTAAAATCCAAACAATCTTAAAAAAAGCCATCTGGAATCATGTCCCATCTAAGTCCAATCCCGCTGACTGCGCTACAAGAGGATTTTCATCGCAGGAATTATTGGACTCATCCTTGTGGTGGCATGGACCTGACTGGCTTACTGGTCCCCAGGACAGCTGGCCACGGGTTTTTGTTGGAGCCAGCAAAAAACTTAAAAACTGGTGAACGATCTTCAAAGGCTGTCTCTAAACCAGTGTTAATGGTTAACTTGGTTACAGAAACTGAGATATGAGATCTGACTGATCGTTGCTCATCCCTTGATAAACTTGTGCGTACTACTGCTTATTGTTATAGGTTTTGTAATCGCTGCCGCTCATATCCAGTGGAACGCTACTTAAGTACCGACGAACTCAATCAAGATCTCAATTTTTGGCTGAGAACTACTCAGATACGTCACTTTGGGACTTCTTCGAGTCGCTGGTCGACTCCAAAAATCTTTGCTGTCTTTTGGTGAGAAACACCCAGTAATTTTACCTAAAAATGATCGCGGAACTTATCTTATACTTTTACAGGCTCACCTGAGGACAAGGCATGGTGCCCAACAATTAATGCTGAGCTTTATCAGGGTATCTATCGATCGGCCATTTTCAAATTCCCGGTAATTTCCCGGTCAGTTTTGACCCAGTACATATCAAGGTAAATCCATCTGTGATTCCTTCTTTCAAGTATTTATGATAGAAAATGAAAAATACTGGAGTATACTTCGAGTAATTACTTTATTAAAATATTATCACTATGTTAATTTTTACAAATTGTGAGTAAAAAACATACATATTATAGGTTCAAACGAATATCTTTAAAAATGTATCTCTTTTGGCCAATCTTATCATTTATCTTCTAAATCACAAAGCGACGAAGACATGTTCGAGATTATATTACGTACATAAAATTTTTCTGACTTTTTGATTTTCAAAATTAAGAAATTCACTAAATTCATTACTATTCAGAATAATTTCTCTGAAAGTACTTCGAAAAACTACCAGATCTTAATATAAATTTGTAAAATTTATCGAAACTCATAAAGTTCTACGTAAATTGTAATATCATCCAATATTCTGGTGAAAATAAGAATTTTCTAAAATTTTCAGGTATCGGAAATGGACATTTTTCATTTTTAAATGAGGTTATCTCAATCAAGACAAATTTACTACGGTTTAAGAGAATTTCGAAATTACTTTTGATACGAAAAGAATTACGGCAAATAGTCAAAAATGCCTCAATTTTAATAAATTTTCGAAAGGCAAGAGAATTATTACGAGAAATGTTACATGCATATCACTTGATACAATGTATACTCGAAGTTATGTACTTACGTATTTTGCAGTCGAAAAACGTTCACTCTCACAACACTATAAAATTTCGCAACTATTCTCCCGAGAACGAGTAAATAAGATCCATAGATAATGTTTTTTTTCGGCTCCAGACACGCCAAGCATCAAAATCTTATAATATACTGCCATTGTAAACAAAAGTTTTGCTTACTAATGACTTTCATTTGTTTTCGACGCATTTGGCACTAACGAAAACGGTTAGAATACGTTGGTAAAAAAATTTTCGCGTTCATAAGCAACGGCGGCCGATAAAGCAGAAAAAAAGCCTTTTCGCGCGAAAATTGAAAATTTATCTTTTTTTTTTCACTAGAAATCTAGATATTCCCGGTCATTTCTCGGTTTTTTGCAACTTCGAGCGAATTCCCGGTTTTTTCCCGGTTTCCCGGTAGAATAGACACCCTGTTTATCATAAGAAGGTATTGGATTGTCGGAGCGAAATCCTTAATCAACAGCATTGTTCACAAGTGCGTCATATGCGCAAGATTTCGGAACCAATTACCTACTCAACTGATGGGTCAACTTCCTACTGATCGAGAGTCCGAATCAAAGCCCTTCGCATGCTGTGGTATAGACTACAGTGGCCCATATCACATGAGGGTTTCACCAGGAAGGGGACATAAATCATACAAGGGTTATGAATGCCTTTTTATTTGTCTTTCTTCAAGGGCCATCCATTTGGAAGCTGTCTCTGATTTATCCTCGGGCAGTTTTATTGCTGTCTTTAAACGATTTGTTTCTCGTCGAGATACATATTCCAGGCTCTACAGCGAGCAAGGCACTAACTTTGTTGGTGCAGATCGGGTGCTGCGAGTGCTGTTCCGAGGAGCCTCTCAAATTATGCCAAAAGTCGCTGAATACTTGGCTAGCGATGGAACTACCTGGTCTTTTATCCCTCCGCATGCCCCTCACTTTGGAGGTATTTGAGAGGCAAGGATTAAGTCAACCAAGCATCACCTACGCCGTTGTATTTGAGATAGTCGCCTGACCTTTGAGGAATTTACCACTGTCCTCTTTCAAATTAAGGCGTGCCTCAATTCACGTCCGAGCGCTCCAATCTCAAGCGATCCAACTGCGTTAGCAGCCTTGACTCCTGGGCACCTACTAACTGGAGGCCCGATTTCTGCTATCTCTGAACCTTCCTTGACAGACTATAAAGATAATTCTCTTCCCAGATGGTCCTTGCTTACAAAGATGCGTGACAACTTTTGGTACCGGTGGTCAAGGGA
>CAKNYM010048045.1:0-10867 GCA_932195095.1 Andricus curvator
TTGCCAGCACTCATAACACTCACACAGATGCAGTATGGCAAAAACAACGAAAAACGAATCAGGGTGTATATGTTCCTGTGAACCAGAGAAATAACAAATTTTCTTCACAAGAAATACAAGAAGGTTTCATCCTGCATGTTCAGGTATTAATATTACTGAAATATATATTAATTTTCGACTTTGCCATCATAGCTAATTTGTAACGTACTGTTCTTAAAATATTTTACTCAATACATTATATTAACTGTTTTGCAGAATGCCTCAGATATTGATAAAGTTTTGAAGGACAATCGAGATAAACTTTATGAAAAAGGACTTCGGTTGCAGCCTGTCATATTATTTGTGGGGCCAATTAGAAACTTAGAATCGGTCTGTGTTGTTGTAGATGAAAAAAGATACCGCGTCACATCACCCGTGGAAGCTGTGGATGTAGCTTTCAAATTATTTTACACCGTGGACATTCAGTACCCACTTTCGGCGTATGGAGTATGGTTAATCTTCCAAAAATTGGTGTATAAAATCAACGAGACAGAAAGGTATATATTATTATTTGTATGTAAACTGTAATAAATAAATCAAAATGAAAAACGAAATACAAATGAATATATAATAACAATAACAAATCAGCATTTTTAATTTTCCTTTTCGTATAAAATAAGACAAAATAATATTATAAGCTTTTCTACCTAGCATTAAGAGCTGTCAGAAAATGCCACACTTTATATTTAAAGCAATTAGAATTCCTATGTGGTATATTTCTAGAAACTATTCGATACAGTACTTGTAACTATGTAGCAAGTGCATATCTGTTAGTTGGATCTAGTTGAGTTTACCATGTATCATAGTATGAGATCTATTTTTACTATGGTTCTCGCAGGTGTCTAGCAAAAGCACACTGAACGGTTTGACGTAGCAGAATTCACCATGTTGCATAGCGCATCAGGCTACTCTGCACGGGATACGCAGGTACCTACCGTAGTTACACCTGCTACTTGACAAGGGTCAAGTTTACTATGTTACCAAGTACAATTTAGCTCTTAACTCAGTTAGCGTAACTATTGTTATGTGCACTGTGTAATATTAATAGTGACTGAAACTACTATGTAGCATAGCATATGATGCTGTTTTGGACTATATAAAATCCCTTTACTTCATATTATAAATTACTTCAGTGAAATATTACAAACTACTATTAAGCTCCATGTGTCACTAGTTTACTATGTGAAATAGTGAAAACTTCTAAAATTCTTAGCACAATTAACCAACCATTTTTCTCCGTGAGTGGAACAGTTACATTTTTAGTTAAAAAAATTAATTCTAAATAAGAGAAAACTCATTTTTAACCAAAAAGATAAATTCTCAACCAATAAGATGAATTTTCTATCCAAATAGATCACTCTATAACAAAGTACACGAATTTTCAACCGAATATTTGAATTTTTGGAGGAATTTTCAACCAAAAAGATGAATTATTCACCAAGAAGATTCTCACAAAATTCAAATTTTCAATAAAATACAATAGAATAAAAAAAACTAATTTTCAACCAAAAAAATCAATTTTCAACAAATAGGATGAATTTTCTATCAAAATAGATGAATTTTCGACTAAAATTATGAATCATCAACCAAATAAGTAAATTTTCAACGAAAAATTTCATATCTGATATTTCAACCAAAAAGGATTTTAATTTTATACCAAAAATAGTTGAAATAAAGAAAAAAAGATAAATTTTCAGCAAAATAGTTTGAATCCTCAACCAAAACAGATTAATTTTCAAACAAATAGTTGCGATTTTTAACCATAATAATAAAATTACCTTCAACTTTAGTTTATCAAAAATTCCCTAACTGACTTTCTGAAATTACCTGACCTGTAGCAACTCTGTAATTTAAAGAAAGTATACGTCCATCTCACTCTAGAATGTTTTTGTAAAAATGTATGTATTAATTATGATATATATTTGTTTAAACAAGAAATGCTTCAAATTCTCCTTAATGCTGAGCATATTCTTGAGAGCATTTGCTCAACATAAATTCTTAGGCATTTAAGAACTCTAAGGTCCATTAGCACCCAAGTTCATAGTAGTTCCTCGTTTTGTCGTTAGGTTCGCCCAAAAACAGAACAAACAGATCCTCATTCTCCGACATGACCGGTACAACGTGGGTACAACACTACTATCACAGTAGTGGCGTATTCTACTACTTATTCAAAAACATAGTAGATAAAACAGGTGTCTAAATCAGTTTTTGTTTTCGTGACTCGTCATGCTTGTTACCGGCCATACCAGAGGAAGAGGATCTGCTCGGTTCTGTTTTTTGGCAAACCTCAGGACAAAACAAAAAACTCTGATACCGTCTCCCAGGGCCCAAGTTCATAGCAATTTTTCATTTTGTCGTTGGGTTCGCCCAAAAACAGAACCGAGCAGATCCTCTTTCTCCAACATGACCGATACAACACCACTATCACAGTAGTGAAGTATTCTACTATTTATCCAAAAAGATAGTAGATAAAACAGGTGTCTACATCAATTTTTGTTTTCGTGACTTACCATGTTTGTTACCGGCCATGCCAGAGGAAGAGGATCTGCTCGGTTCTGTTTTTTTTTGCGAACCTAAGGACAAAACGAAAAACTATAATTTTGCTGAAGTTCATATAGTTTTTCGTTTTGTCGTTGGGTTCGCCCAAAAACAGAACCGAGCAGATCCTCTTCCTCCGATATGACCGGTACAACACCAGCATTGCATTGTGGAGTATTCTACTATTTATCTAAAAACGAAGTAGATAAAGTTGTCTACATCAGTTTTGGCTTTCGTGATTTATCATGCTCTAGCCGGAGGAAGAGGATCTGCTCGGTTCTGTTTTTGGGCGAACCTAACGACAAAACGAAAAACCACCATCCTTCAGGATCCAAGTTCATATATATATATATATATATATATATATATATATATATATATATATACACTGAAGCGGACCTCCATTCTATTTTTAAATACGAAATATAAATGAAATTTTATATCACCGTCAATCGAACGATGAATAATTTTTTTAAAACTATTTCGTGCTTGTCCAAGAATACTTTAAATTAAATTCTTCAAACACTTTTTTTTCATTTGAGAGCATTGTTTAGTACGTTTCCTGATGATAAATTTAAACAAAGCTTGTGAATTTTACTTTTACTTAACTTACTTTTCTCTTTTTCCCTTTTTTAAAAGAATTTTTTATTTTTTCCCTGTTTTCAAGAAACTTGCCCCTTTTATCGTTGTTTCGCTTGCATGTGAACTGAAAAAATAGAACCTAATAAGAAAATCCAACTATTTTTTGTTGAAACTTGATTTTCTTTGGATGAAAAGTCTACCATTATCCTTATAGTGAAGAATTCATCTCGTTTGGTTCAAAATTCTGCTATTTTTATTTTGGTTGAAAATGCGATTATTGTATAAAAAAGTCATATTTTTTGGTCTAAAATTCAACTACATACGTTTTTGAAAGTTAAACTACTTTGTTAAAAATTTATTTGTTTCGTGAAAAATTCATCTCTCTGGTTGACAATTTAACTCTTTTGTTAAAAATTTGTTTCATTTTTGGCTGAAAATTAATTTCTTCAACTGAAAACTGAACTATTTAATTTTTGGTTGAAAATGTATCTTTTTTAGTTAAAAGTTCAACTATGTGTTTAAAGATTCATATTTTTTAGTTGAAAATTCAAGTACTTGGTTGAACGTTCATGTATTTAGTTGAACATTCGTCTTTTTTGGTAAAAAATTTATCTTCTTGTTTAAAAAATCAGCTTTTTACATGAAAATTAAAAAATTTCGTTGAATTGTGAACTGTTTTCTTGAAATTTTTTCTCTAATGATGATTCATCATTTTAGTTGAAAATTCATCTTTTTTCTTGAAAATGTAACTATTTTGTTGAACATGAGTTGTTTTTTTAAAATTACTTTTATAACTAACAATGTAACTATTTCATTTTTGGTGTAAAATTGATATTTTTTATTGAAAATGGATATTTCTAGTTGAAAATTCATATAATTTATTGAAAATTCGTCTTTTTTGGTAGAAAATTAACCTTTTTGTTGAAAATTCATCCTTTTTCGTTTAAGAAAAAACAACTGCTTAGTTGAATATTAATCTGTTTTGGTTGATTATTCAACTATTTTGTTAAAAATTTATCTTTTTTTTGTTGAGTTCAACTATTTTTGATTTTAAATTAAAATCCTTTTTTGTTGAAATATTAACTATTACATTTTTTGTTTGAAACTTCTTTTTTTTGGTTGAAAAATCAACTACTTCGTTTTAAGTTGAACTAATTTGTAGAAAGTTAATTTTGTTGTTGTTGAAGATTTATTACATTCGCTAAAAATCCATCTCCTTGATCGAAAATTTTACTATTTTCTTGAAAGATGGTCTTTTTTGGTAGGAAAATTAATATTCTCGGTTGAAAATTCATCTTTTTTTGTTAGAAATTCAACAATTAGGTAGAAAATTAAACTATTTCCCAACTATTTGGTTGGAAATTACCTTTTTTCTTTAAAATTCATATTTTGGTTGACAATTCAACGATTTTGTTAGAAAATTAAAGTATTTGGTAAAAAAATTAAACTACTTAAATGAAAATTAGTAATAATATTACATTTTTATTTAAAAAGGTATTCATTATAAGTTTAAAAGTCAACTATTTGGTAGAAAATTCGTCCATTCGTTTGAAAATTAATCAGTATTGTGGAAAGTTCATCATTTTGGTTGAGGATTGAACTATTTTGTTTAAAAATTCGATTTTTTTAGTTGAATTAAACTAGTTGAAATTCGTTTTTTTTTCTGGAAAATTATATTTTTTTAAACTTAAAATTTAACGATTCCATTTTTGGTTGAAAATTGATCTTTTTTTTGGAAAATTATTCTTTTCTGGTTTGGAAATCAACTGTTTTTTTTTAAAACGTTTCGAATTTTTAGCTTGAAAAACTAACTATTTTGTTGAAAATTTGTCTACTTGGGTAGAAAATTCATCTTCTTTGTTGAAAATCCATATATTTTGTTGAGGATTCAAATCTTTTCTTAAAAAATCGTTGTTTTTTTCATTGAATTCAACTGGTTGATAATTGGTTTTTAAAAATTCAAAAGTAATTTTTGTAACTGAAAATTCAACTATTCTATTTTTGATTGAAAACCTATCTTTTTTTATTGAAAGTTCAACTATTTGATTGAACATTCATCTTTGTAGGTCACAAATTCAGCTATTTGGTACAAAATTAAACTATTTTCTTTAAAGCCTAATTATTTTGTTGAAAATTCAACTATTTAATTAGAATTATGCTTTTGGTCGAAGATTAAACTGTTTTGTTGAAAATTTGTCCTTTTGGATTGAAAATTCATCCTTTATGGTAGAAAAATCATATTTGTTTATTAAATATTTAACTGCCTTAACTTTAAATTACAATATTCTTTCACTGAAATATCATGTATTATATTTTTATTTGAGAATAAATATCTTTTTGGTTAATAATGTAACTACTTGGTTACAACTTCAACTTCTTTGTAAACAATTTAATTTTTTGGTTGAAGATTCAGCATTTTTGTTGAAAATTCATCTTTTTGGTTAAAAATGAAATCATTTCGTTGCAAATTTGTCTTTTTTGTTAGAAAATTAATCTTCTTATTATGAAATAAATAACAAAATAAAATAGAACAATAGAATGATATAAAATTAAAATAATACAATGGATATTGAAAATGAATGTGTTTAAAATTGAAAATTTCTTATTAATTTTTTTTTTTAATTTCAAACTAATTTGAAGACTTTTAATTTCAATATCCTTTGTATTATTTTTATTATCATTTAATTTAATCTTTAATTTGAGATCTTTCTCTAAAAAATAGGTTTGTCGTGAAAATATCGAAAGCATTCTTGTCGCTTTTTTTTTAATGCCGATTGGGTAATTTGAAAAACTCGAAGGAATGTTGCCACATTCAAACACATAATGGAGAATCGAGTTTCAGCTGATTAAGATTTATTAATTTAAAACTTTTTTTATTACATTTCCAGTTAAAATAATTAATTTTAAATCAAGAAAAAGAGAATCTGCAACAAAATAGTTAAATTTTCAACTAAAGTGATAAATGTTTTAAAATATTAAGTTTAAAAAAAATTGTAATAGTTGATTTTTTTAACCTTTTTTTTCATAAATTTCAACAAACTGTTAAATTAAACCAAAAATTACTAATTTTCAATAGAAGCGTTGAATTTTCAATCAAGAAAGATTTTTCAATCAATGAAGAAAAAAAATCTCATCCAAAATGTTGAGTTTTTAAGTCATAAAGACGAATTAAAAAAAAAGTTCAATTCACATTGTATGCATTTTCTACCAAAATAATGGAATTTTCAACTAAAAGATACGAGTTTCATTCAAAATAAATTAATTTCTAACTGGAAAAGATCAATTTCCTAGCAAAAATGAAATGTCTACATTTTTAATAAAAAAATTATTTTTCAACTTGTTAAATTTTTAAGCAAAGAAATGAATGAATTGTTTTTTGAAAAATGTCGGATTTAATTGACCCAATTATTTAAGTTGTTATGAAGAATTTTTATATTGGCATTACTTTTAACTAACATTATGCATATTCAAACAAAAAAATTAATTTTTAACCAAATAGTTAAATTTTAAAAAAAGGTTATACTGCTACCAAAAAAGACAAATTTTCTACAAAATAGATGAATTTTGAACTAAAAATATAAATTATCAACAAAAAATAGAATAGTTTAATTTTATGTTAGAAAAATAAGTTTTTTAACCAAACAAAATAAATTTTCAACAAAAAAGTTAAATTTTTAACCAAACAGATGAATTTCCAACCAAAAAGATTAAATACCTATAAAAAAAAAAAAATTCGACCAAATACTAACAAAATATAACATACATATTTCAATCTTCAATGGAATTTTTGACCTAATAGTTCAACTTTCAACGAAAAAGGTGAATTAGTCACCAATATGATTAATATTCTACCCCAAAAGACAAAGTTTCAACAAAATACAGAAATTTTCAAACAAATAGTTGAATTTTCAACTGAAGAAGATTGATGTACAAACAAACATGATATATTTAAATTTTCAGTTAAAAAATTAATTAAAACAAAAACTAATTTGGAACCAAAAAGATTAATTTTCTCCAAAAAAAAAACAAAGATTAACTTTTAATAAAATACATGAATTTTCAACCAAAAAGTTGAATCTTCAACTGCAGAAGATAAATGTTCAACCAAAAATGGAATAGTCAAATTTTCAGTTTAAAAATTAATTAAAAAAATTTTAACAAAGTACCGATTTATGAAGTTTAAAAAAATGATTCATTCTGTTTATATAAGAAAAACTGTTTTGATAATTAAAATACTTTAGATAAACCTTTTGTGACCCACCAGTACCTATTTATGAATTTAGAAAAAATGGTTTGTTCTGTTTATATCAGGAATTTTTTTTTTGATATTCAAAATACGATAATATTAAATGTAGAGTATTTGTTCGCGTCCTGGAGACGCATCGATTGACTTATTGATGAACCTTTTATGACCAACCAGTACCGATTTATGAAGTTTCAAAAAATGGTTTATTCTGTTCATATAAAAAAAATAGAATAGAAAAAAATAATAGAATTCTGGCTGTGGATTCAACTATTTTGCTCAAATTTGTCTTTTTTGGTTCTATTTAACTGGTAGAAAATTCGTTATTTTATCGAAAATTAATTTTTTCATCAGAAAATGTAACTATTCCATTTTTGGTTGAAACTTTTTTGATATTCAAAACACGACAATATTACATGTAGAGTATTTGTTCCCGTCCTTGAGACGCATCGATTGACCTATTGATGAACCTTTTATGACCAACAAGTACCGATTTATGAAGTTTCAAAAAATGGTTTATTCTGTTTATATAAAAAAAAAATTTTGATATTCAAAAGACGACAATATTACATGTAGAGTAGTTGTTCTCGTCCTTAAGACGCATCGATTAACCTATTGATGAACCTTTTATGATCCACCAGTACCGATTAATGAAGTTTCAAAAAATGGTTTATTCTGTTTATATGAATGAAACTTTTTTGATATTCAAATTACCACAATATTACATGTCGAGTATTTGTTCGCGTCCTTGAGACGCATCCATTGGCCTATTGGTGAACCTTTTATGACCAACAAGTACCGATTTATGAATTTTCAAAAAATGGTTTATTCTGTTTATATAAAATTTTTTTTTTTTGATATTCAAAACACGACATTATTACATGTAGAGTATTTGTTCGCGTTCTTGAGACGCATCGATTGACCTTTCGATGAACCTTTTATGAGCCACCAGTACCGATTAATAAAGTTTCAAAAAATGGTTTATTCTGTTTATATGAATGAAACTTTTTTGATATTCAAAACACGACAATATTACATGTAGAGTATTTGTTCACGTCCTTGAGACGCATCGATTGACCTATTGATGAACCTTTTATGACCGACCAGTACCGATTTATGAAGTTTGAAAAAATATATTATGTATTCTGTTTATATGAGAAAAACTTAAGAACTTTTCATGATCTACCATAACCTACCAATATCGTTTTTCAATTTTTCAACAAAATTAGTTTCCTTGTTTATAAGAGGATTTTTTTTATGTTGGGAATATAACAATATTGCATTTGATGTAATTGTTCGCGTCATTGAGACGCGTGGATTGATCTTTTGACGAACTTTTGAAGACCATTATTATTATTTTACTCAGAAAGTTTTAAGCAAAGTTACATTGTTTCTATGAAGTTTTAATTTGAAATATAAAACTACCGTAGGTTAAAAAGTTGTTCATTGTAACAGAACACATCAATTGACATTTTGGTGGGCCCTCTGATTTTCTGAAAATTAATTTTTTGGAAAAACAGAAACATAAGCTTGAAAAATATTGAAAGAATGCATTTTTTTCTTTTGTTAGGGAAAACCTCCTTCTATGAGGAAGCAAATATATTTGATACTTACGAGGAAGCGAAATGGTCATAAAATGAGCACACATAAATACACCCTCAGTGAATACGTCCATAGTACTTCGCAGCCGTATTTTGCAATATTTTTCTTATTATTATATTATTTAAATTGTACTTTTTTCAATTTAAATACTTTCAGTTTTAATATCCTTTGTGATATTTGAACCCTTTTATTTAGCAATTATAGAATTTCTATTCCTTTTCATTCGAGCCGAAATATTGTTCTTTTCCTATAATTTATATAATTTATATAATTTGATTTATGTACCTTAAATCTGGATTAAAAAAAAGTCAAAAAACTAAAATTCAACCATTTTTTTCAGGTCACTTTAGCCAAATAGTCTGGAAAAACACGAGCGAAATGGGTATCGCAATGGCAAAAAGGGACGGAACCTGCGTGGTTGTTGCATGCTACCATCCAAGAGGAAACATCATCGGACAATTTACAGAAAATGTTTTGAAGCCTGTAAAAAATCTCTGATTGTCCGCCCCTCGGAAAGAGCCTGTCGATAATATATTTTAAGATTTATTTATTTAATTAACCACCACAGATTTGTGAGTTGGATGAAAAAGGCACACATCTGTGAATGTGAGACACGAAACGCATTTGAGGAGTACAATATTATTTGTACATTGTTTTGTATACGATTTTTACATTTGTTGAGAATGTAATGGATGGAGAGTGAGTCGGGCAAGTCAAAGTATTATTGTTTTTATCTCGAATTTCTACACTGAAATGAAAAAGTGTAAATGAAAGTTGTTGCTTTGATGAGGTTTTGACTGAAGATTTTTAGTATACGAGTAGATCGAAGAAAAGCATCGTTAGATCTTGTATATATTATGCATTTGTAGAACATTCCACGTACAGAAAAGTAGTACGATGCATCGTAAATCGTAAGTCTTTATGTAAAATTTTATTATGTAAAGTAATTATTAAAATAATATTACGAAGAAATTATTGTTTGTTGTTGATTAGGGGTCATCCCTCTACTACGGTGTAGTTCAATAATATAAATAATAATATAATAATAATAATATAAATAATATATAATAATATATACATATATAATTATATATAGACAATAATATAAAATTTAAAATAATAGGTAAACATCTTTTTCAAATCAATATTATTGATTTATTATTCATTTAATCATTATTTATATATTTGTTTATTTATTTATTTTCAATTATAATAATTTTATCATTTATTATATCATAATAATCCTTTATTCAGGCATATCATTTTCAAATAAATTTTTTTAGTTAATTTACATTATTCTGTCATATTAGATCATGTTAATAATTATATATTTAAAATCACTTCCATATTCCCCTCTTTTCCCCTTTTCAAAGAATATCTCTTTTTCTCCTGTTTTCAAGACATTCTCCCTTTTTCTCGATTTTTCGTTACAATTTTTGTTTTGGTTAAAAATCAATTAAAAATAATTCTATTAATTATAATAAAATTCAATTTTAATTAAAAATTTTAATTTTAATTAAATTAAAATTAAATTATATAAAACCTGGAAGTTTTTAAGGGCATGTAACACTTATCCGAGTCCTACCTTGCCGACAATTATTTTGGACTCCGGAACGTTAATAAACTAATACATTTTTTTAATTACAAAAAAAAAAAATTGGTTGAAATTTGTTTAAAAATGTAAATATTTTGTTAAAAAGTCGTCTTTTTTTGTCAAGAATTCAACAAATTGGTTGAAAATTAAACAAATTTATTGAAAATGTATCTTTTTGGTTCAAGATTCATCTCTTTGGTTGAAAATTTAACTATTTCGATGAAAATTCGTTTCCTTTTTGGTTGGAAATTAACTTTTTTAAACTCAAA
>CAKNYM010048045.1:21236-45011 GCA_932195095.1 Andricus curvator
CCTCGAGACAAGGCTCAAGACAGTACTCAAGGAAAAATTCGAGACAAGAGTCGAGACAATACTCGAGGCAAGACTCGAGACAAGACTCGAAACCAGACTCGAGACAAGAGTCGAGACGATACTCGAGAAGAACCTCGAGACAAGACTCGAGACAAGACTCGAACCAAGACTCGAGACAAGACTCGAAACGATAATCGAGACAAACCTCGAGCCAAGACTCGAGACGATACTCAAGGCAAAATTCGAGACAAGAGTCGAGACAAGACTCGAGGCAAGACTCGAGCCAAGACTCGAGCCAAGACTCGAGACAAGCCTCAAGACGAGCTTTAAGACAAGCCTTGAGACAAGACTCGAGACAATACTCAAGGCAAAACTCGAGACAAGAGTCGAGACAAGACTCGAGCCAAGACTCGAGACAAGACTCGAAACGGTACTCGAGACAAACCTCGAGACAAGGCTCAAGACAGTACTCAAGGAAAAATTCGAGACAATAGTCGAGACAATACTCGAGGCAAACTCGAGACAAGACTCGAAACCAGACTCGAGACAAGGCTCGAGACGATACTCGAGACCTACCTCGAGACAAGACTCGAGACAATACTCAAGGCAAAATTCGAGACAAGACTCAATAGGGGACCTCTAAATCATATCCAATTTTGATTGTTTTTTAATTTGTGGATTAAAAGGGTGCAACTTAGGTTAGTGTGCTTTTTAGATTCGAAAATATTTTTTTTTGCCTTATAAAATGACTCACCCTATTATACATCTACATAAGTGTACTCGATGCTTTTGTGAATCGCACGTTACAAATGAGATTGCTCAGATAATTTTTGTCTCTACGATATGAAGAAATTTGTGATTATCACTCGTGCGATTGAATACCGATGCCGAAGGAAAAATTTATCGGTCGTTGTATGTACGTTACGGAACTCGAACGCTTTCCATGATTCTCACAATTATCACTTTTTTGTGCATTCAATTAATTTTTAATTACATTTTTAATTTATAATTACTTAAATACGCTTATAATAATTTTTTTTTTCATAGAAGATATGCATAGAATATTATTTAGTGAAAGTATATTATACATTTTGTTCCATATTACAAGCGATAAAAAACTTAATAGTAATAAAATCTGAAATTATTCAATAAAGATCACATTTTGTCATACTTAACAATTAATTATCGTCAATCGATTTCAATAATTATATTAATTAACATCTTTGCATAATGCGACCAAAAAAAAATGGCTGTGGACAAAACGATTTTTAGAGCACAATTTAGATATGATGTTTAAAAAAGATATCTAACATTTTTTTTATTTAACAAACAAAGTGAAAATCAATTGAAAATTTTAACAAGTACCGTTTTTTGAAAATAGTCAGATTCATTCCAAAATAATTAGAATTAGTGAATGAACTTTCCAGAAATGTTTTTCATTATGATGTCATTATCGCTCTAGCGATAATAATTAATAATTTTTTAAACAATTCTAATTAACAAATGCACCATTTGGATATTTTTCGTCTTAAATTTTTTATTAATTTAACGTAATCAACTATGCATAACTAATTTTCAAACTTTGTTATGACATATGGATAACGATCAACAATTTATATTATTATTATTATAAGTTTAATATAAATTATAAATTTAATGAACCGCGATTTATTAAAATTCAAACGTTTTTTAAAAAATTGCTAAGAAGCGGCAGTAAGAAAAAATTGAACAACAAAAAAATTGTTAAAATAATTCTTTTCCGTAAGTTTTGACTTTTTTTGTAAAAAATAATGCATTTTCTTTCATAAGAAATAAAACATATATATAATTTCAATTCTTGAATTGATAGAAACATTTTTTCCCAGGGACCTGATTTTTGGCACGTTAACTTCCTTAAATAGGGCAATTGTTAATTAATTTTGCTTTGAAAATTATCAATTGTTATCAGATGAAAAAATAAGAAAAAAAAGAATTTTCAGTTAAAAAATGCCCAAGAAAAATTGTCTATCATATTGTTAGGTATAATGAGAATGTTATAAAACAACAAATTGTTTATTAACTATCAGTAACTTATTTTAAAACTTCTTTTGCTTATAAATTGTTGAAATACAGTGAAAATTAAATGAATAAACGCTCTAATCCCACGAAACCATTTTCATCCCCATATTTTTTTATAACAATTTCAATAAGTTTTTTGACTTTTAAATATTGCTAGAAATTTCTGAATATATTTTAAAATTATTTTATGCATTTGGAATAAGTATGAATATTTTATTAATAACGGAAGTCCTCAAAAGTTAAATTAAAAGACAAATTTCTTAAACAGTACCGTAAATTCTGCCTTATGGGGTCGAACTTGGTGCAAAAAGGGGACAACTGGAAAATCCCGAAAAATAAAATTCCCCACACTGTAAGATTCCCGAATTGGAAAATTCCCGATTAATAAAAATTCTGAATAATAAAATTCCCGAATTGGAAAATATCCGAATAAGAAAATTCCTGAATTATAAAATTCCCGATTATTAAAATTCACGAATTGGAAATTTCCCGAGAAATAAAATTTCCGAATTTAAACAATTACATTTTTTTTATAAATATTATTATTTATTAAAAATACTATAATCAAATATTTATGAAAGAAAGAAAACTTTTTTAATGTTCAAAGTTTCTAAAATTATTTTTTGAATTTAAAATAACAATAAATTTAAAAAATATATTTCTGGATACAATTTTTTTTTCAATTTAAATTTTCTTCAATTTTTCAATAATTGAAAAAAAATTGTATCCAGAAATATATTTTTTTAAATTATTGTTATTTTAAATTCAAACAATAATTTTAGAAACTTTAAGCATGAGAAATAATTTTTCAAATAAAAGTATTTGATTATTGTATTTTTAATAAATAAATAATATTTATAAAAAACTTCATTGTTTAATTTCGGAAATTTTAAAATTAGGGAATTTTCTAGTTCCGATATTTTATAATTCGACAATTTTCTGTTGGGAATTTTATTATTCGGAAATTTTCAAATTTGGTAATATTATAAACTGTCGACAAATTTTATTATTCGGGAATTTCACAATTCGGTAGTATTATACACTCTTCGGGAATTTTATTATCCGGGAGTTTTATAATTCAGGAATTTTATTATTTGAGAATTTTCCCATTTGGGAATTTTATTATTCGAAAATTTTATTTTTCGGGATTTTTCAGTCGTCCCGCAAAAAGGTCACAAAATTTCAAATGATGATTATACTCACCTCATGATTTTGAAAAATTTAAAACAATAATATTTTATAAATATTAATAAAAAATATTGAAATATCAGAAACAACGATTATTTAAAAATGTTTGTCAGTATTTACAAATTTGTTAAATTTTGAGAATTTTTGCATCAATTTTGACTCTAGGGCAGAATCTAGAGAAAAAATTCCAAAAATATCTCAACAATTTAGAAAAATTCTATAAAATGAACTAAAAATAACTTTAATTGCTTATGGCAGCTTTTTCAGGTTTATTTTGTTAAAAAAATATAATTTAAATTTAATCAAAATTGTCCTCTGAAAATCAACAGGTTTTTTTTTTGCTCCACTAGATCCTTATAACAAAATAAAAAATATTAAAACCCGATTTTTGAAATTGATAAAATTGAATCATACACATCTCTATTTCATGGCCACAATCGAGTTCCTTAACACGTGAAATGACAAAAAAATGTGGTCATTAAAAAAAATCGCTGTGCAAATTGATGAGTTTAAAAAAATTTGGTCATATTTCGAGCCCGATGCGATATGGACTACCTATATAAATATTGCGATTTATTGTTTCTCTCAAGAGAAATAATTCTCGCGTATTGTTTCTGTATTTCGGCGTGACATTCGTCTCGCGAGTTATCCTTAAATACTTTGATTCTATGGCAAATTTTCAACTACACACATACTCGATTAAAACACACATATTCACACATACATACTCGATTCGCATTCTGTATATATAACGAGACTCTTTATACGCATCACATTATTTGCCTTTAGGAATCTAAATTCTGTGCATAACTGCAACGTTCCTAATTTCGATTCTAATTTTAATAATTGAAGATTTTCAAAACTGACGTCATAGATTTTTGTCGAAATCGTGTGCCCGATTACCTGACTGAAATCTGTGAAAGACCAAGGAGAACTGAGATTCACCTACTCCTAACTTATTGGCTAAGAGCCGGTAGAAAGAATTTTTAAGATGAGAAAATTCAAAAAAGAAATTTTTTCGATTTCATATGAAATCGGGCACGATTTTATCGTCGCGAAATTGTTTCGGGCAGAAATGTATTGTCCAAGGCAAAATATGAAACACATATTATTGATTTATTACCAAAAAATTGTTTTCATGACTTCGACAATTTGAATTTTCCCGCGAAGTATGACGTCATTCAGATATAGCCAATCGATGCTTTTGTAGAAAAATGCCGCGAGCGGGATCAATATTCAAACTTTATTTCTAAAAAAACATGTTTCTTAGTCAATAAAAAAATTTTCTTTTTTGGAATATGCTAATTTGTTACTATAGAATGAAAATTTCTTTTTATTTAATTTTATGCAACAACCTTCTTATGAAAAAATAACATAAATTTTTCTGAAAATTCGTATCTTGGGAATTAATTGACATAATTTAATTTTATTTCCGGCAGGTTGTAGGGCTAGAAAATTTATTAAATTTATGAAACTTTGAAACCAGAATTGACAGAATTCCGAAATTTCAACTTCATGAAATTAGCAAATTTTGAAAACTAGTAAATTCCCAAAATTTTCAATTACTATTTAAATTCAAAATTTTAAACTATGCATGTATACCGATTTTAACCAATAAAAGTATTGAATTTTATTTTTTTTTCGGGAATTTGAAACTACGTTAATAAACATTTTTGGTAGTATTATTTTGTTGTAAATTTAAAATTTCGTAAATTTTATTTTTTCGAACATTTTTTCTTTCGGTATTTTCCGAAATTCAGGATTTTGTTGTCGGCAAAATTATGTCATCCGGAAAACGCATTTCGAAAAAAATGAAATTTTTTGGCAAATTAAGTTACAAGTTTCGTAAATTTGAGATAATTTAAAAAAATTCAGTTAAAAATTTTGTAAATCAAGGGTCGCCTACGTGGAAGTATCGGAAATTTCGTAAGATTTGTCATTACTTTTGTAACGTTATAACTTCATAAATTTCAGAATATTTCTAACAGTGTCAATTCACAGAATATAAAGTTACAGAATTTAGGTTTTAAATAAGAAAATTGATAAAACTATCATTTTTGCTGATATTTTTATATTAATTTTACTTCTTTACTGTTACTGTTACTCTTACTGCCACTGTTACTGTTACCATTACCGTTACCGTTACCGTTACCGTTACCGTTACCGTTACCGTTACTGTCACTGTTACTGTTACTGAGTAAAGGAAGCAGTAAAATTATTTAAAACAGAAAAACAAAATTCATAGTTCCATCAATTTTTAGGGCTTCGTAGCCCCGGCCAGAAACCCTTATAGTTTCGGTCGTGTGTCCGTCCGCCGTACTTTTTTCACGTGACAAGACATGAGATAAGATTCGAGACAAGACTTGAGACAAGATTCAATACACGACTCGAGACAAGACTCGAGATAAAATTCGAGACTTGGGGCAAGATTCGAGACTTGAAGCAAGATTCAAGACTCGAAACAAGATTTGAAACTCAAGACAAGATTCGAGACTCGAGGCAAGATACGAATCTCAAAGCAGGACTCGAAACAAGATTCGAGACGATACTCGAGACTAGAATCGAGATTCGAGCCTCGAGACAAGATTTGATACTTGAGACAACATTCGATTTGAACGATTTAATAGGCTACGAATTTTTTTTGTGGGGACATGTCGTCTACTTTGGCTAATTTTTTATTTAAAAACATAAGATCTGATATTTCATAATATCAAAAATATTTGAAGTTTCTTTAAGGAATTTGAAAGAGTTTAGATTGCTGCTGAAAAAATTAAATGATGTCTATTTTTTCCCAAGATTTTCCTGAAAATATTTTTGGGTGAAAACCAAAAAACTCGTGTCTCATATTTTGCCGAGGAAACAATATATTTTAGCCGAAAATAATTCCGTGACATTGCCAGGGTCAGACTGCCCAATTTCATATGAAATCGGTCAAATAGAAGAAAATTTAATCTTAAAAGAGAGCAAGTAATAATTATTGGCTGAAAATTTTTATACTGACGCTCTATAGTTAAGTCGGACATTCGGCGTTCGAAATCATTTCGAATAGAAAATTGCCTATTTTATTGAAGTATGTACAAAAATTTGCCAAGTACCTAATTCTACGTGACCTACATGAAGGTACCCAAAGGCAAAATTCAAAGTTAACATTTCTGAACTTTTCTAGTTGAAATAGCAACCTTCGTCTTGAGGAACTTCTAAAGAATTATCTAAGATCAAACAATTAAAGCTGGAGGATTAAAAAAATTGTAAATTGGTTAAAGAGCTTAAATTTGGCTTTTAAATGATCCTGCTTCCGCGAAAGTGCATCTAATATGCACTTAGTAATTAAATGTAGAGTTTATCTCTCGAATAACCGAATAGATTGTCGAATGGAAGTAAAATTTCGCATTTTGAATAATTGATACTTATTCGAAAATTGGATCAAATTTTTTTAGAAAGCTCTGCTCAGTCACATATACTCTTTTTGACTAAATCAGTATTTGGAGGATTGTCAAAAATAAGTGATTCATTAATTATTATCGAGAGGTCGAATTGTCAACTGAAAGTACCCAAAAAATATTTGTCTCCAGTAATAGAAAGTATTCTGTGACTTGGCAAGATTTGAAACCCAACTTATTAAATATTAAAGATTCAATTAATCTACTTAACGAGATTTCGCATTAGGTCGCTTTTCACACTTTTCATCACTCTTACATCCACAAGTCCGTTATTATAATCTAAACTTCACTAAAGCGTCTATTTCGATTTGAGGCTCAAAAAAACAATACGGTGGATTCTAAATTTTTAAAACTCTTTTCGGTAGAGATTAGAATCAGACCTGATTGTAACTTTTGAGGATCAAACAAATCTTTGACACTATCACGGATATGAATTCTAACGAAATTTTTTCTCTTGTGGTATTGTTTTTCACAAAGTATAAAATTGTAACGGTTTCACGTGAAGCACCACTTTTGAGTCTTGGATCTCGTAGATACGTCAAAGATGAGGTAACGATGTTAAACTCCGGGACGCGAAGTGTCAGGAACACCACCACCCGGGTTTTTCCCTATCAGCGGAGTTTCCTCCGTGTCGATCAGGTAGCTCGAATTTCAGGTCGCCTGATGTCGAAATTAAATCAAGTTTGCTTATGTGACCAAACTGGAGGAATTTCTTTTAGTTTTTGATTTCAAACTTTCTGATTCACCTTCAATCATGGACTTTGAAGACCCTAGGTGAGGGAAATCGACGACTCGTCCTCATACCTGTTTCCGGAGGAGATCGTACCTACAGTCTGACTCTTGTGCACCACCTGTGGTGACGGCATCAACAGGACACTGTTACCCCTCTAGTCTTTTCCTGACCTGGGAAAACCTATATCAAGGAATTAATAATTGCCTTGTTTTAAAGAAACCACCTTCTTTTACGAACAATGAATAATATCTTTGATCTTCTTAATCAAAAATTTAGGAATATTATTGAAGATCAAACTAAAAGTTTCAACATTCCGCTAGTCATCTCAATTACTTCGTGAATATAGGTTTTTCCGACTAAGGAAAAGACTAGAGGGGTAACAGTGCCCTGATCGTCTACAAGGAGCCGATCGTGCGTACGATCTCGTCCTCAAGCAGGTGTGAGGATGAGTCGTGGACTGCCTCTAGGTAGATTCCACGCCGGACTCACTCAAACGAGACCTTTACATTATCGATTTTTTTTACTCTTGCTACTTTTTTATTTTGTAGATAAAATATAGTTGTTCAAAGACTTCACTTCAAAAAACTGCTTTTGAATGTTATTTAAATTTTTCTATTGTGGACACTTTTTGAGTCTTTTGTTGATTGAAAACCTCGGAAATCCAAATTTTCAGGTTCCAATTGATTCCAAGGGTTGGCTCATGGTCATTATTCATGACTAAACCTCGACACAGACATGCTAGGATTTGTTGTCATATCCTAACACCCCGCAAAGATTATTAAAGTGTTGTTTGTTTAAATCAAAGATAAGATTTCAAAGATTGCATCATATCAATTTCAGTTTTCTTTTACAAGTTCGAAGACCGTGTGGTCAAAATTTAAAATTAAATATTTTAGACAATGTTTAAAAAAAAATTGATGATGTAAAGTTCTGGTTTGTGTGGTCCGGCATGGAACCCACCCTCAACTAAACCATTTTCCCCAGTTTTGTCACTAAACATAGAAATCAGATCGACAAACTCCGAGTAGTCGACGACAACGAACACGACGGCGACACTCGAAGAAGGTTTAGAGATCATTCCTACCAGAATCACCTCTATCTAACCTATCACTTTTCACTGACATCTATTAAAAAATGTGGGAACGCTAATGCCAGTTCAGCAAACTAATTAGATAATATTTCTAAAGTTAGTTTGCTGATTTTTATTTCTGACTACACTGGAGAGCCTGCGTCCCCACATAAGGTGATATCATACAAAAGTCCCTTGTATGTGTTGCGGGTCTTGAGAGCTCTGAGAGGAGGATGAGGATTGGATTGATGGTCCTGATGGTTCTTGAATAGAAGGAGGATCATACAATCCCCCCAAGGATCCTCCCAAACCTGACCCAAGGTTGGGGTTGAGCCCCATCCTGAAGGCAGGTATCGGAGGTAGACCAACATCAAGAATCCCAGTGTTGGAAGCACTACCACCTTGGGAACCTTCTTCAGGAGGTGTCACTTCCAACCCAATGGAACCGTTCAACGCTATCTTGATGGGATTGTGATTCGAGGGATGGGATAGAGCTCCCAAGCCAATGTCTTCCAGACTGCTTTTTCTTCTAGAAACTGCGGTGAGACCTTGCCTCAGAGAGTTGCTTCGTCTGAGCAGGATGTCGTCGACGACTCGTAAGGAATTCGAACGACCTCTCAAGCTACCAGCCACGGTGGGACTGTCTGGTAGGGAAAGGGAATTGGATTTTGTGTTCCCGAGGGGTGGTGCCCTGACTAATCCGATCCCGGAGCCTCGACGGCTTCCAGGACCGGCACCTGGAAGTCCAGCCGATGCTACCGCTGCACTCATTTGTTGCACTAGCTGTGCTGAACAGAAACTGATGTTGCTCTTTCGTCGAGAGTTGTGACGCTCGAAGGTCTTCTGAGCTGAGAAGGGACTTGGGCGAACCAGGTAGACGATGTCGCCCTCTTCAAGTTTCAAGTCACAGCTGGGGTTGATGATCACATAGGAGAGGCTGTTCCGTTTTTCAGAGACGTCATCATAGTCGGCTGTTGGTAGGTTTAGAGACTCCATCCTGGATCTTACGAGATTTGCTATCTCAGCTCGCTCGATCTGCTGAGCGTGGTTGTCTCTGGCCTCGTCTCCAATACTCACGGAGTACTAGGGAAAAAATATTGATTTATTTGGACAGTTTTTTGAAAAGGATTAAAAAACTTTGTTTGGTCCAAAGCAACAGATTCGGTTAGTACGAGAAGGTTTATGAAAATGTTTGTTGTACTAAGGAAGCTTCAGTAAGCCGAAGCTGTTGCTGGATATAAATAAATTCATCTAAAGAACAACAAATCAAAGTGATAAGAGCAAAAATTAAAAAAATTCAGCAAAGTGATGTATTTGGTGAGATTGGACATGTTCCAGAAATGTACAGGAAATAAACTTCTACAGGATGGCTGCAGGTCAGGGAAAAACTGAAAATCAGGGAAAATTAAGGGGGAAAAAAAATCCAAGGTCAGGGAATTTCTGTGAGAAGTACTTTAAGTAACTGTCAAGAATAATTTGGGCTGCTATACAGTCATTTTTAGTCACTTCTTTTCTCAAATAACTTTTTAGTCAATTTTTTAAGATGAAGTCACTATAGTCACTTTTTAAAATAAAAATATCACTTTAGTTACTTCTATTTCAATTGATTAACCCATTTTAGGAAATTCTAAAAGATTCTCAGGAACTTTAAATAAATTTAAATAATTCGAAGGGGTTTATAAGGATTTTCAAGATTTTATGGTATTCCTCAAAATTTCGAGGAATTTCAAAATATTATGAAGGATTTAAAATATTCTAGGGTATTTCAAAAGATTTCAAAGGATATGGAATATTTTTGGGCACTTTAAAAGATTCCAAGAAATTATCAAGAGATTTAAAAATTGTTAAGAAATTTCCGAAGATTTGTATGATTTTAAGGGATTTAAAACAAATCATATGGTTTTGAAGAATTTCGGAAGATATGGGACGATTTCATAGGACCTATAAGGTTTTAGGATCAATCAGAAAATTCCAAGGGATTTTATCAAATTTTAGAGGATTTGAACGATTTCAAATTATTTTAAAAGCTCCTAAGATATTTAAAAAAACTTTCCAAGATTTCAGGGAATATCAGATTTCACGTAATTTCACGGGATTTTATAATATTTTAGTGGATTTCAAAGAATTTATTCACAAGATTTGAGAAATTTTATAGGATTTCGAATATTTTCAAATTTTTGAAGGTATTTCCAATGATTTAAAAGAAATTTGAAGATTTGATATTTTAAAAGATTCGAAAGAATTTTAAATTTATTTAAATGATTTTAAGGGATTTCAAGGAATTTTAAGGATCTTAGATTTTTTTTTTTTAATTCAAAGGAATTTTCAAGGGATTTCAAAATATGTTAAAAGGTTTGAAATATCGTAGGGGTTTTTTAATAGAGTTCAATGACTGGAAGTGATTCCAAAGGATTTGAAAGATTTTATGGTATTTTGGAAAATTTCAAGGCATTTTTCAGAGCCTGGAAAAATGTCAAAGAATTTCAAAATATATTAAAGGTTTTGAAATATTTTATTGTATTTTGAATATGACAAGGGATTTTGAATAGATTTCAATAATTTGAAGGGATTTCAAATGATTTTAAATATTTTATGGTATTTAACAAAATTCCAAGGAATTAACAAGAGGTTTGAAAATATTCAAGACATTTCAAAAGATTTTATAAGATTTGAAATATTTTAGGTTTTAGGGTATTTTAAGTTTTAGGGTATTTTAAAATATTCCAAGGAATTTTTAATAGATTTGAATAATTTCAAGTGATTCGAAAGGATATTAAAGATTTTAGGGTATGTTTAAAATTAATAAGGAACTTTCAAGAGAAATAAATATTTTCGAAGAAATTTTAAAAGATTTTAGGGTATTTTCAAAGCTTCCAATGAATTTTAAAGAGCTTTTAAAAAATTTCAGGGGTTTTAAAATATTTTAATGGATTTGAAGAGATTTTGAAGGAATTAAAAAAGATTTTAAAGGATTGGAAATATTTTCAAATTAAGATTATTAAAGAATTAAGATTATTGAAGATTACATGGGATTTTAACAGATTTCCAAGAATTTTCAATTTCGTTTAATAATTTAAAGGCGTTTCAATGCATTTGAAAGATTTTAGGATATATTTCAAAATTCAAAGAAATTTTAAAGAGCTCTCAAAAATTTTAAGGGGTATCAAAAGATTTTAAAGGTTTTAAAAAATATCTTAGGGTATTTTGAATACATTTCAATAATTTAAAGTGATTCAAAAGAATTCAAAGATTTTATGGTTTTTTATTAAATTTGAAGGAAAAATTCCCCGTAATTTTTTAAGAGCTTTCAAAGACGTTTCAGAGGATTTCAAAATATTTAAAAGTGCCAAGGAATTTTCAAGAGTTTTGAAATACTTGAGGGTATTTTATATTATTCTAATTAATTTTCATTTAAATTCAGTGATTTAATGGTATTTCAAAGAATTTGAATTTGATATGATTTCCGAGGATTTCAATAATTTCAAGGGGTTTTAAAAGCTCTCAAGGTATTTTAATAAATTTTCTAGGATTTCAGGAAATATCAGATTTCACAGAATTTCGTAGAATTTTATAATATTTTGATGGATTTCAAAGAATTTATTCAGAAGAAGTATGGGATTTCGTAGGGTTTCAAAGATTTGAAAGAGATCTTTAAATATTTGTTGCAAATAATTTGGAAATAAATTAATTAAAATTAAAAATTTTAAAATTTAATTAAAAAACACTGAATTTTTATTAATTTATCATGAATTCTTTTAAATTCTTTGGAATTCTCTGAAATATTTTGAATTTACTTGACTTTTTCTAAATTCACTCAATTCTACTCAATTTTATAGATTTTTTAGTTTTTGGTTGATTCATCCTGAAGTTTTTTAAACTCATCTTAGTTTCTTAGATATTGCATCAAATTCTTTTGAATTTGCGTTAACTTTTCTGCAGACATTTCAAATTTACTGAAATTAATGCATTTTTTCATATTTTTTAATTACTTTTATTTCGCTTGATTTCTTTTAACTTAATATGAATTATTATTAATTCTTCGCATTTCCCTTAAATTCCTCTAAATTCACTCCAATTTTACTGAAATCAATGGAATATTTTCAATTTCATACAATTATTTGAATTTCTTTTCAATTTATTTTAATTTTTTTTATTCTTATGAATTTATCCTGAATAATTCGTTAAAATTCACCTGGAATTCTTTAAGAATTTTAAATTAAAAAAAATATATTAGCCACATTATCAATGCATTTTAGTCACTTTTAGTGAATTTTTGGGTTAGAAATTAGTCACTTTGGGTAGTTTTTCAGTTTGAATATATTACTTTTTCATTTATTTAAATGTAGGTTAGGCTGTTTTAGCCTTAAAAAAATATATATTTTTTGATGTTATGTTTTTTTACCAAATACATTTATTAAATACTTTGATGTTAATTGTTTTTTGTTTACTTGTCCGAAATCAATATTTTATGAATATTGATTTTTATTTCTAAATTGTGAAAAAATTTCTCTCTTGCTCTGCTGGGATCCGAACCCAGGTCTTTCAGATTGCCGCGCCGGTCTGATGCTCTTACCCACTAAGCTACGGAGAGACGAGATCAATTTTTTCACTACCCCTACAAATTGAATTCCGACGTAATTCCTTACACTTGTAAGATTAATTTTTCAACACAAGAAAATTATATATTTTTGTTATAGTTTATGACCAGATAAATGTATTAAATACTTTGATGTTAATCGTTTTTGCGCTACTGGTCTAAAATCAATATTTGTTTAATACTGATCTTTATTTCTAAATTGTTAAAAAAAAATTGCTCTTCACCCCCGCTGGGATTCGAACCCAGGTCTTTCAGATTGCCGGTCTGATTCTCTTACCTACTTAGCTACATACTTTAATGTATTTATATATTTAGACTTTAATGTAGGGGTTGTAAAGAAATTGATCTCGTCTCTCTATACCTCAGTGGGTAAGAGCATCAGACCTACAATCTGAAATACCTGGGTTCGGATCCCAGCGGAGATAGAGAGCAATTTTTTCACAATTTAGAAATAACGATCAATATTAAAAAAATATTAATTTTAGACCAGTAGACAAAAAATAATTAACAGCAAAGTATTTAATAAATATTAACGGTCAGGGAAAATAAAAAATTAGTCAGGGAAGAATCAGGGGAAAGTCAAGGAATTTTGAAAATAAACTTTTACAGCCACCCTGCTTCCATTTATCAACGTCGGGGACATACGATAAAGCACGAATATGCAATAATTATTTTAATGAGATTATTATTTGTAATATTTTAAATACGAATTTCATTCAAAAATTCATTCAAATTTTTATTTTATAATAAAATTTGAATTATAATTATTATTATTATAATTTTTCGAGGTCCATTCCCTCGATATCGACACATTTCTGTAACATTTCCTATTTGTGCAAATTCATGAAAGCAAAGAGTGAAGAAGACATGTGAGAGATACTGTTTCTACAATTAAATTTTCTATTACATTAGTTCTCTCTTGTAAGAGGAGATACCGAACAAGAGAAGTTTCTCTTCACATGTGGTCTCCTAACAATGTGATATTCTAACTAAAATTATCAAATTCTCTGAGTTTGACCCTATTTTACCTAGTAATTTTTGGAACTAAACTAATTCAAACTTTCCCGTGCAGAAATTGCCCAACTTATTCCCTAGTTCCGATCTGGACCCTAAAATATTTTTAATAAATCAGGAGTTCTAAAAACCAAAGAATTATATAAGTCCTAAAATAAAGACTGAAACTTAAAATAGTTCAAGTGCTTAGAAAAAATGTCCCACTTACAATTATTCATTTGTTTCCACCATATAATTCTAAAATAAAGTAAAGACTTTAGACTTGAGAATAATTTATGTTGTACATACATTTCGAAAAAATAAATGAATAAAAACAAAAAATTGTTGAAAAAGAAAGAAGGACTTGAAATAATTTATTATCTCAAAGTAAATATTTGATTTGAATTTACCGCGCTTATCTCGAAAGATTTCGATTGGTCGATTGTTCGCATTCGATTGTTAGCAATGAAGGTAAGCACCGCCAAGCACCGCTGTGAAGATAAATAATAGTGACAGTAATGTAATGTTTTCAAGCAAGTTCACAATTTATTTTTATCTTCGAAAGATTTCCAGCCATGTATTCGATAAAGTGTCGTCATTTTGAGCGCATTTGCTATTTACGTGAATGAAGAAAATGTTTTCAAGCTTTTTAAAATTTTATACTTTCTTGCTTATATTGTAAGAATACAGATTACTTTATACAAAATATATGAATATTCGGATTATTAACGTTATAGATTAAATGCTTTTAGTATTTCCTCGAACATAACCTCACTTTTTAAATCTCATTCCACGTGCCTCACGTGAGTTAGTCAAACAAAAATTATGATAATTTTCTTCCGATATGCAAACTCTTAACGATAAATTCAAGGAATACAAAAGTTCAATGATGTAGAATATTACAAAATTGAAGTATTGTAAAAGACTGAAAAAAATATTGAGTTATACTATTTAATCTTATATGTTTTCTTCTGTATTTTTAAGGAAATAATTTTATGCTTTGAATAAATCATATTTTCAATATACTCTCAGGGAAGTTAAATTTAATAAAACATGATCGTTTCCAGTAGAAACACCGGAAAATCAGCACTGTATTGAGTAACGTTAAGGACTGGGACGGAGGCAGGAAGCTGAGAACAAGCGCAGCACCAGCATCAACCTGATTGAAGTGTAAAGTAAAGTTCTCGTTTATATTCATAAAAATCGAAAAATGTTGGCAGCATACCAATGATCTGTATTTATAAAATAAAATTTGAATTTTTAAACTAACTATTTATTGTTATTAAAAAAGCCTTTTGAATTTGACTATTTATAGGAATAAAAAATGATAGGGGCCATCTCTGGGCCACATCGGGCCCACATTTTCGAGGTCCAGATCTGGTGCCTATCGGGTAGGGCGTTTCATTTTCGGTCTGGCGCTAGACAGATTACCCTATCGGGGCCACATTTTGCCCGATCGGGGCCCAACCGGCGCCCCACCAAAATTTCTGCACGGATTCTGACTGTAACTATAAATAAAAACTAGTTTAAAAAGTCGTCTACTACTAAGGGACCGTACTTCAATTACGTAACGGATTCTAGGCCCTCTCTGAGACTCCCCCCCCCCTCCTGTAACAAACTGTAACAAAATATTTCTACTCCCTCCCCCCCTCTTTCTGTACGTAATTTTTAGTTTCCAAAAATGTTTCACTAGTTATTGCTAGTAGAATTAGGCAGCGTGCCCGAGAACTTCATTTTCAAAATTCCCTTATTTTTCCTTGTCTAATTTTTCATTCTCCTTGATCATTAATATTCAAATACCAGCATTTTAATCTTAAAATACTTTTAACATAGAATCTTTTATAAACGGAATAAAACAGAATTTCAGATACAAATTTAAAATTTTCAAATTTATTAATTCATTTTAAACAAAAGAATGTATTTTCTACTATAAAAGATGGCTTTTTAACAAAATACTTGAATTTTCAACAAAATAATTAATTTTTAACATAATAGTTGAATTTTCAACATAAAAATATAAATTCCCAACAAAAAGTTTCATAGTTTATATTTCACTCAAAAAACATGGTATTTATACAAAAAAAAGTTGTTTAAAATAAAAAAAAACGAATTTTCAAGAAATAAAGATTTTTCACTGAAGAAAGAAAATGTTACCTAAATTGTTGAACCTTGAAGCCAAAAGACGAATTTTCTCTACAAAAATTGAATTTACAAACAAAAAATATGACTTCAGCAAAAAATTATTTTTCCACGAAACTGATGCATTTTTACCCAACAAAAATGAAATTTTAAACAAAGAAAATTATTTTTGTTTTTACCAAAAAAGGATAATTTTCAGCTAAAAAAGATCAATCTTGAAACAATGTAAAAGTTACATTTTCAGTTAAAAAATTAATTCTAAATAAAAAAAAAAGACTTTTCCACTAAACAGTTAAATTTTTAACCAAAGACCTAAGACTTCAATCAAAAAAATAAATTGTTAACAATGCAGTTTAACTTTTACCCAAGCAGTTGAATTTTCAATTTAAGAATATACAACCAAATCTTTCAAATAAAATAGTTGAATACTCAAGCACAGAAGAATAATGTTTAACCCAAAAGTTGCATTTTCATACAAAAAAATAAATTTCTACCAAAGATGAATTTATAAATATAAAAGATAAATAAAAAAAAATGAATTTTCTGTTAAAAAAGATTTTAGTTGACTTTTCACGATCAAAATATGAATTTTTAACCAAGAAATAAGTTTCCACGAAAAAAATTTAATTTTCAATTTGAAAAGATGAATTTTTACCCAAAAAGGATGATTTTGTAACAAAATTGTTGAATTCTCTACCCAATACTTGCATTTTTATCCAAAAAAGATGAAATTTGTACTAAAACAGATGAATTTTTATTTAAAACGAAAACAAATTTTTTAAAAATATTTGAATTCTTATCCAAAAAAGATGAAATTTGTACTAAAAAAGATCAATTTTTATTAAAAAAACAACAAATTTTTTTTCCAAAGATGAACTTTCATCCAGAAAAGCTTTCAGTTCATTTTTTAACATCAAAATATGAATTAAAAAAAAACAAATTTTCTACGAAATAGTTAAATTTTCAAGAAAATAGTAGAATTTTCAACCAAAAGTATGACTTTTTAAAAAAATAGTTTCATTTTCAACCAAACAGTTGCATTTTTATCCAAGAAAGATGAAATTTCTCTTAAAACATATTAATTTTTAATTTAAAAAATATTTTTAAAAAACAAATTTTCAAAAAAATAGTTTCTAGTATGATCCAGAAAAGATTTCAGTTCATTTTTTAACATCAAAATATGAATTTAAAAAAAGTAAATTTTCTACGAAATAGTTAAATTTTCAATAAAATAGTAGAATTTTCAACCAAAAGTATGACTTTTTAACAAAATAGTTTCATTTTCAATCAAACAGTTGCATTTTTATCCAAGAAAGATGAAATTTCTCTTGAAACATATTAATTTTTAACAGAAAAAAAAAAATTTCAAAAAAATAGTTTCTAGTATGATCCAGAAAAGATTCCAGTTCATCTTTTAACATCAAAATATGAATTTAAAAAAAAGTAAATTTTCTACGAAATAGTTAAATTTTCAACAAAACAGTAGAATTTTCAACCAAAAGTATGACTTTTTTAAAAAATAGTTTTATTTTGAACCAAACAGTTGCATTTTTATCCAAGAAAGATGAAATTTCTCTTAAAACATATGAATTTCTAATTTAAAAAATAAAAAAAAACAATTTTCAAAAAAATAGTTGAATTTTCATCCAGAAAAGATTTCAGTTCTCTTTTCAACACCAAAATATTAAATTTAAACAAAAAGTAAATTTTCTATAAAATAGTTAAATTTTTAACAAATCAGCAGAATTTTCAACCAAAAAGTATGACTTTTCAAAAAAATTGTTGAATTATAAACCAAACAGTTGCATTTTGATCCAAGAAAGATTTAATTTCTGCTAAAGCAGGTGAATTTTTAAATCAGAAAGACAAATTTAAAAAAAAGTGTTGAATTTTCAACCGAGCAGTTGCATTTTTATTCAAGAAAGATGAAATATTTCTTTTAAAACAGATGAAATAATAAAAAAACTTCAAAAAAATAGTTAAATTTTCATCCAAAGAAGATTCCAGTTCACTTTCCAACACCAAAATAAGAATTGTAAACTATAAGTTATTTTCCTGCTTAATAGTCAAATTTTTAACCCAAAAGTATGACTTTTTAACAAGATTGTTAGATTTTCAACCAAAAATTTGCATTTTTGTCCAAGAAAAATGACAATTTTACTGAAGCAGGTGAATTTTTAAATCAAAAAGACAAATTTTCAAAAAAAGAGTTGTATTTTCATCCAAAAGGTTTCAATACACTTTTCTAAAGAAAAAGAAAAATTTCAATCAAAAAGTAGATTTTCTAGGAAGTAGTTCAATTTTCAACAAAACAGTTGGATTTTTTTTCCAAGAAAGATGCAATATTTCTACGAAAAAAATATGAATTTTCAAATTAAAAAGACAGATTTTCAGAAAAAATATTTTTCATCCAAAATATATTTCAGTTGAATTATCAGCAACAAAATATGAATTTCAAACAAAAGGTTAATATTATACGAAAAGAGTTGAATTTTTAACCCAAAAAGACGAATTTTTAACAAAACAGTTGAATTTGCAAAAAAATGATGTCTTTTCAAGAAAATTGTTAAATTTTCAATCATATAATAAAATTTATAACGAAAAAGATAATCTGCAGGAGAAAGTTTTTGCGAATTTGCAAAAATTACGTACATTAGTGAAGGACCCCCTCCCCCTACCGTAACAAATCGTAACAAAATGTCTCGAACCCCTCCCCCCTTGAGATGTTACGTAACTTAAGTGCGGTCCCTAACCGACGACAGTAGCTAGGTTATGATTCTCGTCTCGCCGGGATTTCGAATTTTAAGTATGAATGGGCGCGGTCAACTCTCGGATGGGTGACCGTTCTTAGTCACGTTTTTCACTGCGTTTCACTACACTGAGCGAAGAATTCCCGTGTAGTTCAGGTTTACACCCCAATAGTTCGGGTGGTTTCTCTTTTTTTCACACGAAGGTTTGGCGCGCTTGCACTACTGAGACGTGCGATCACCTCAACCATTCGGGTGCTCACCCGAAACAGCAACGGCCGAAGTGGTGGGGTGCCCGCCCGAATACTTGGGATGATTGCATGAATGATTCGGGAGATTCGAATCGTCAACCGCGTTGGATGTTGCGCGTTCGACGTTTGCGCATGTTCGCTAATTTCAATAAAAGCGTTCATCCCGGTATACAGAAATAATTCTAGAGAAAGAATAATGTTTTATATTTCTCTTACCTTCGTTAATGATTATCCATAGAAAAACCAGATAACTAGTTACACTTTATTCCACTGACATCTCACACATGAACAATAAAATCGACATAAACTAGAAACAGTAACATTCGGGAAGAGCCTGATGTTCATCAGCTGCGGCCATTAGCGAACATGCGCAAACGTCGAACGCGCAACATCCAACGCGGTTGACGACTCGAATCTCCCGAATCATTCGTGCAAGCTCCCCAAGTATTCGGGCGGGCGCCCCACCACTTCGGCCGCTGCTGTTTCAGGTGAGCACCCGAATGGTTGGGGTGATCGCATGTCTCAGTAGTGCAAGCGCGCCAAACCTTCATGTGAAACAAAAAAAAAAGAGAAACCACCCGAACTATTGGGGTGTAAACCCGAACTACACGGGAATTCTTCGCGCATTGTACTGTCGAAGGGGATGTTTAACGCCGAGGATGAGTGCGGGCACTCGATGCTATCGAATGTCTACATCCAAACTCGTCTGGCGGTAACAGGCTGTGCTCAGGATTTTCGGTTTTCTGCAGGTTACCACTTCCCTGATCAAATGTGCAGGCGAATGTGAACGCTTATGATAGAAAAATGGTTGAAGACGGTAGGGGACTTTATAAATTGAAAAACCCACAGGATTGAGTACTTCAGGCATTGTTTTGAGGCTTATTATGAGATTTGGGGTAATTGGGGACCTAGAAAGGGATGAAGGCTAAAAGGGTTTGAATGTCTTAAGATCTCCTGTGGGAAGGGCATTTTAGATATGTAAAAACTCGAATATACATGGAGTAAAAAACGTAATCTAATCTAGTGTACAACTAACTTTCATTACCCAGAGAATTGTAGAATATTTGATAATATTTTGATGGTAGTACAAAAAGATGAGAAAATTAAGTAGCAACTACTAATGTGGGTGTGTTTTACAATAACTTCTGCTTCAACTCCTGAATTAGGTAATGTGCAAACCTTGTCGCAATCTTTTCCAAAGCGGTTTTTCCACACCTGAAAGACGACATCGAGATACACATATAGAACGTGCGACATTTCCGTGGCAGAATCCAAAAAATTTATCGATTCATGCGGTGCATTTTGGGTTAGAGAGATAAAAAGAGAGAGTTAGAAAGAGTTAGAGAGTTAGAAAATAGGAAATGATGTTCTTTCAAAACATTAGAGAAAGATCTCATTGATTACCCTGTGGTCCACATGGTCCTCAAATAAAAACTGTACAATTTTTAATCGTATGTAAAACTCAAATATTTATAAGACCAGAGTATTTATATTCAATTTTTAGGGTTTCGTAGCCCCGGACAGAAACCCTTATAGTTCTGGCCGGGTGTCCTGCCGTCGTAATTTTTCCGGGAAGGGAAGTAAAGGAAGTCCCTAGTCTACTTTACCCTATACACTAACCGACTTTACCCCGTACCCTAGCAAAATTTACATCGTGCCCTAACCAACTTTACGCCGCACCTTAACCAACTTTACCCCGTACCCTAGCAGAATTTACCCCGTACCCTAGTAGAATTAACCCCGGACCCTAACCGCCTTTACATTGTACCCTAGCCAACTTCAACCCGTTCCATAGCAGACTTTACCCCGTATCCTAGCCAACCTTACCCCGTACTTTAACCAGCTTTACCCCGTACCCTAGCCGAATATACTCCGTGACCTAGCCAACTTTACCCCGCACCATAACCAACTTTACCCCGTACCTGAACCAACTTTACCCCTATCTTGGCCGAATTCACCTCGTACCCTAGCCGACTTTAGGCTGCCACAGATAAATTTACTTGAAAAAAGTGAAAAAGTGTTCCATTTCTTAAGAATTCAGGATAAGTTAAAAAACAATGAATTAAATCAAATTCGAGTGAATTTAGAGAAATTTGATAGAGAATGGAAAGAATTCGATAAAATTCATCGAAATTCATGGTGAATTCGAAACAAATCAAGTGAATTGAAAACAAAATTAAGCGAATTGAAAAAACTTAAAGCATCGAAAAGATTCCACTGATTTCAATAAAATTGAAAAGAATTTAGAATAATTCAAGGTGAGCTTAAAATACTTCAGGGTAAGCTTAAAAGACTTCAGGGTGAATTAAAAAAAACTAAAATGAGAATTGAGTGAACTTAGAAGAATTCAACTAAATTCCATAGAATTCAGCAAAATTGTAAAAAATCAAGAAAATTTCAAAGAATTCGAATTTTTAAAAAGAATTTAGGATAAATGAATGAGAATTCAGGATGAAATCCAAATGAATTATAAAAAAAAAATCGAAATTTTTTTTTACTTATTTCTGTAAAATTAACGTGAGTTTACAAGGATTGAAGAGATTTTGAAAGACTTCGATAAAATCATGGGAATTTTTAAAAAGAATTCGAAGGAATTCACGGGAATTCAAAAGAATTTGAAGAAATTAAAAATAATGGATGATAAATAATTAAGGATTCAGATTGAATTCCAAGTGAATTCAAATGGATAGAAAAATAAAAAATCTTCCATTGATTTCAGTAAAATTGGAGTGAATTTAGAAGAATTTAAAAGAGTTCAATTACATTTATACGAAATCGAGACAATCTACAAATAATTCAATGAAATAATTACATAATGATTCAATAAATAAATTAAACAATAATTTAAAAATCTTCAGGGCGAATGAAGAAATTGACGATGCAAAAACATCCATTTTAAATTAAAAGGAATTTGAAATAATTCAAAGGAATTTTTGAATGCACAAGAATTCTAAGGAATTCAAAGAAATTAAAAGAAATTCAGAATAAAAAAAGACGAATTTAGAGTTGATTCCAAGTGAGCTTAAATTAATTGAAAAAAATCTAAAATATTCTATTGATTTCAGTAAAATTGGAGTGAATTTAGAAAAATTCAAGGGAAATCAAGAGAATTTGATTAAATTGATACGGAATCAAGACAGTCAAGACAAATCAAGGCAAATAAATTAAATTAAAGAATTACATGATAATGAGTGAATAAATGAAATAAATTAGACAATAATTGAGAAGTCTTCAGGTTGATTTAAAAAATTGACAATCCAATAATAATTAAAAGAAATTCAAAATAATTCAAAGAAATTCAGAAGAATTCAAAGGTATTTAAAAGAATTCAAAGGAATACAAAATATTTAAAAGGAATTCTAAAGAATTAAAAGGAATTAAAAAGAATTCAGAGGAATTCAAAACAATTGAAAGGATTTCAAAAGAATTTGAAGGAATGAAAAAATCAATAAAATTCAGAAATCTTTGGGATCACTATCTTAATTTATTGAAAAAAGTAACTAAAGTGATCTTTGTATTTATAAAAGTGACTAAAATGACTTAATTTTAAAAAAGTGACTGAAAAGTTATTTGAGAAAGAAAAGTGACTAAAAATGAGTTAAGAGACTGTGTGTCAGCCCTAAATACTCATAGAAATAAGCGTTAATTATTTTTCTCAGTATATATTTCTCATATATACATATATTTCTAAAATAAAAAAGTAATCACAAAAGTAACGATAACGATAACTAGTTACTTTTTCCGCAATGTAACGGTAACGATATCTAGTTCCTTTTGAACAGTAACTTACCCATCATTACTTTACCCCCTATCTCAGCCGACTTTACACTATAACCTCGTACTCTAGGTCATTTTATCCCGTACGCTAACCGACCTTATCCCGTACCCTAATTAACATTACGCCGTACCCTACCCAACTTTACCCCGTAACCTAGTTAACTTTGCCCAAACCCTTGCCGATCATAACTGACCCTTTACCTGTTACCCTAGAAGATTTCATTCCGTACCCTGCCCAAATTTACCCCGCAAACTATTCGACTTTACCCTGTATCTCAGCCCACTTTACTCCGTACACTAACCGACATTATTCCGTACACTAACCGACTTTATTCCGTACCCTAGCCGACTTTACACAGTAATTTAGATGCCTTTACTTTTACCATAACTGACCCTTCCCTGTACCCTAGGAGATTTTACCCCGTGCTCTACCCAACTTTACCCCATAACCTAGTCGACTTTACCCTGTATTACAGCCCACTTTACCCTGTATCACAGCCCACTTTACCCAGTACCCTAATCGACTTTATTCCATATATTAGCCGACTTCATTTCATATCCTAGCCGACTTTACAACGTAATTTAAATGACTTTACTTTGTACCATAACTGACCTTTCCCTGTAACCTAGCTAATTTCACCCCATACTCTACCCAACTTTGCCCCGTAACCTAGCCGACTTCACCCTGTATCGCAGCCCACTTTACTCCGTACCCTAATCGACTTTATTCCATATCCTAGCCGACCTTATTCCATATCCTAGCCGACTTTACAACGTAATTTA
>CAKNYM010048045.1:45021-74381 GCA_932195095.1 Andricus curvator
CTTTACCCCGTAAACTATTCGACTTTACCCTGTATCTCAGCCCACTTCACTCCGTACACGAACCGACTTTATTCCGTACCCTAGCCGACTTTGCACAGTAATTTATATGACTTCAGTTCGTACCATAACTGACATTTCCCTGTACCCTAGCAGATTTTATCCCGTACTCTACCCAACTTTACCTCGTAACCTAGTCGACTTCACTCTGTATCTCAGCCCACTTTTCCCCGTAACCTAGCCGACTGCACCTCATACTTTAAATGACTTTATCCCGTACTCCTAACCCCTAACCGACCGTATCCCGTACTGTAGCCGACTTTACCCCGTACTTAAATGACTTTATCCCGTCTCTTTACCGCCCTTATTCCGTTCCCCGCTGGCTTTTCCCCTGCCCAAGCCTACTTTACCCCGTGCCCTAAGGGAAAGTGAGGAGGAGTAGGGGAAGTGAGGGTGGGTGGAGAGATGAAGTGGGGGGAGAGAAGAAGTGGGGGAGAGGTAAGAGAGGTGACTAATTTTTAGATTTTCGAAAGCTGTTTTCGAGGACCAGAGACTGCAGAGTGGTACTGAGAGTAAAAAATTTGAATATTGCACATACATCGACTTTACTCACAGGTGAAGAAGCCTTGTCACGGCTGGTACAATTAGCTAAACAGGATGCAGCAGACGAATGGCGTATTTTGTACGTCACACCTACACCAGCGTCGCTCTCAGCATCTGAGTCACCCTGTCAAAAGCAGATCTACCCTTACTACAAATTCTGCATCCTTTCCTGTGAACCCGGCAGCGCTTCTTTTACAGAATTTCACATTTGCTCCAAAATTTTCATTGACGGAAACGATCCCCTTTCGAGATGAAATGATAAATTATCGACGAGTTGTGAATAACAGTTGGACAAGGTACATCTGTTAGATTATCTAATTTCTAGATCGATTACCAGATTTCATCTAATAATCTAAGTTATTCCGGATGATGATTACGTAAAGTGAGGCGGGGCTAAGCGGGACGTTTTTAGGGGGTTCTCAATAAATTACCGGAAGAAATTAAAATTAGATGTTAATTCTTCGAATATATAATTCCTAACTCTTCCTCTTCTGTCTTCTGAAGTTAAAACATTTAATTTAGCAATCAGTTACTTGTTATACAAGTCCAATGTGTGTCCGTCTTTACCCGTCAGTGACGGGTTAATCGTCTACTTTCAAGAAAAAGGCAAAATATTTTATAAATGCAAGGACATCAAATTGGCAAATAATTCTGGAGATATTAGGAAACATTTTCGTGAATAGAGTTTTGCAGCTACTCATCGCAATAATTCAATTAAACGGGACAAATTAATTTGGGTGTTATGTATAATTTCTCACCATGTCCCGATTTGCCCCATGAATTCGAATTTTTTTGTGAAAATCATTCTATGGCCAAAGCAAAGTGTCTTAGCTTGCTTAAAATTTGAGATTTGTGTCCAGAAGAAAAATGGAATTGTAAAATAAAAAATAATTAGTGGCCCGCTTTCCCCAACGTGTCCCTGCTAGCCACGTTTTAAGGTAATTTTTTAGAATTTTATTTCGAAATTTTATCATTCATTTTGTTCGTTTTGATCATTTTATTTTGGCTTTATATTTAAAAGACTTTTTTCAAATTATTATTTTCGACTATGAGTATTGAAATAATGCCAGTTTTATTAAATATTTCTGAAGAATGAGGAATTAATCAAATTAAATAAGACGTGAAATTTATAGAATGTAAGTGCAAAGAGAAGAATAGAAATTAGTGAAAAAAATGAAAACAATATTTAAAAAGCGGTAGGAGATTATTTTTCATTTTCAATATCATATTTAGAACATCATGACCTCCAACTGAAATTCTAAAATTATATTCATTAAAAAAAAATAACGTCCTCATTTGTAAAATAATTGTATGAACAATACGAAGACTAAAAATTTCATTTTGTAAATAAATGTACCATCAAATTTGCAAAAAGTCACCCTTTAAAATATTATATCTGAAACATTTTTTATTTAAGGGTAGTATTTTCCATATTTGTATTATATTTTTTCTTTATGATTTGCTCAAAAGAATTTCATTTCACTTTCATAAAATTCAGAAAAGATACTTAAACACTGAGTTATATTTTAAGGGGTGACTTTAAGTAAATTTGGGGGTTAATTTATTAGCAAAATAAAATATGTAGTCTTTCTTTCTTTAAAAATTTTTTTTTCATGTTTCGGGGTGGAGAGCTACTTCTAAAATTTGTTTTTAATATCAACAAATTAGGATGATTTCTTTTCACTAAAGGACACGGAATGAAGGGGTGAAATAAAAAAAAAATGTATCACCCTAGGGTTGAAATGGCAGTACAAATTAAAAATGTAGAGAATGAGAAGTGGAAAATAAAAAGTGAAGAATGAAAATTTGAAAATTGTAAACAATAAAAGAAGAAAAATTGTTGAAAATTGTGAAAAATGAAAAGAAAAAAGCTAAATTAAAAAAATCAGTGATATAAAATGAAAAATGTAAAATGAATACTTTTCAAAAAAAGACAATATGATAAATTATTTCAAAACGTCATCAAATTTTTTGGCATAAAAATTACAGTTCAAATTTTCTTTCCGAAAAATGGAAAATTCAAAAACTAAAGGTCATCTTTCTAAAATAAAAAGAAATGTTACAAATGAAAGGTGACAAATGAAAATGAATAGCGAGACAAGATAAATGTAACAACTGTAAAGAAAAATGAAAGCAGTTTCTGAAAATTAAAAATTGATGGCATTTCATTCTCCTTTTACACATTATATTTTTCATTTTTTGATGTTTAAATTTTAAACGAAATCTATAAGATACAAATTTTTATTTAATTTTCGAAATGAAAATAAAAAGTGAGAAAAGATAAATGTAAAAAATATAAAGTGAAATGAATGTTGAGTCATAAAGAGCAAAAATTGAAAAAAGTCACATGAAAAGTGTCAAGTGAAAATGAAAATAGTATCTAAAAATTGAAAATTGGTGCCGCTTCATTTTTCTTTCACACAATATATTTTTCATTCCTGAAAATTTAATTTGAAAATGAAATCTGTCAAATTAAAATTTTAATATAATTTTCGAATTTTATATTTTCTCTATTTCAAAATGTGCAATGTGAAAATGTGAAGAGTGTGAAAAAAGTTGGAAAGTGTGAAAAGTGAAGAACGTGAAATGAAAAGCATAATATTATTGATAATAAATAATAAAAATCGTCTTTGAGTGTAAAATGGAAATTTAAAAATGAAAAGCGATATGTAAAATAAAAAAATACAGATCAAACTTTAGTAATGAAAATAAAAAGTGAGAAAAGATCAATTTAAAAAAATGTAAAGTAAAATGAATGTTGAGTAATTACGAGTACCATTTCATTCGGCTTTTATAAATTATATTTTTCATTCCTGAAAGTTTTAATTGAAGACGAAATTGTTGAAATGAAAATTTTAATATAAGGGAGCGTTCACATATTACGTAACGTTATTTTCGACATTCCCCCCCCCCCTCCATCATCTAACAGACCGTAACATTTTCTTCGGATTCTTGAGAAAATTAGAAAAGATTTTTGAATATTTCAGATGTGTCAAAAAAAGAATCGAGAAGATTAAAAAAAATTTTATTCTACAGGATTTTACAAAATATTAGGGAAAATTCGAGTCTTCTTAAGATATTTAGAACTTCTGGAAGTTTGGAAGAAATGCAAAAATATTTGATAAATTTTCGGAAATGCCTCTTATATTCCTAAAAATAATTTTAGCTGACTCGAATTTTTCTTATAATTTTGAAAAATTATTCAGAATGTGAAGAAGTTGTCTTAAAATCTTCCAAATTTTCCCAGAAATTTTAAGAAAATTTGATTATTCACTTGAAACATTGCAACAAATTTTTGAAGCTTCTCAAGTTTTGGTTTGAAATCTTTAAAATTATCTGCATTTAAACAAAATCTTTTAAAGTTTAAAATTCTTTTTGAATCTCTTCAAATCTTCTTAATATTTCTTGAATTTACTCGATTTTTTTTTTGATTTTTTAATCTCACCGAATTGAAACATTTAGCTTTAAAATCTTCTACTCATTTTCGAAATTTAAGGAAATCTTTTTTAATTTTCTCTTAAAGTTCATTTCTCAAAACAAAATAATAATGAAGAATTTTTCCATAAATCTTAAGAAAATTCTTTCTTTAATACATTCAAAAATTTTGAACCTTCTAATATTTTTAAATTATTCAAATTTTTCATGAATTTTTATTTTAAGTCTGCAGAATTAAAAAAGTTGTCTTAAAATCTTTTAGATTCTTCTTTGAAAATGTTAGAAATCTTTTAAAATGTTTTTAAATATTCTCTTAAAAATAATTTTCCGAAATAAAAAACCATGTAAATTTTTCCCAGGAACCTTAAGAATTTTTTTAAATTTCTTGAAACCTTACAAAATTCCTTAAATATTTTATAAGTTTTTATTATTTTTAACTAGTTTCAAAACTTCTAAGTATCTCTTAAACTTACTCAAATGTTTTCTAAAATTATTTATTATTTAAAAATTCTGCTTTAAAATATTTTACACTCTTTTTCAAAATTTCAGAAAATAATTTGAAATGTTTTGTAATCTTTTTCAATTTTCTTTTAGAATTCATTAAGAAAAAAATCATTCGAAATTTTCTCATGAATCTTGAAATATTTTCTTCAATCTCTTGACGCCCTGCACAATTGAGTTAACCTAAAATTTTGTTAAATCCTGATAAATTAAAAGAATTGGCTTAGTCTTTCATATTCGTTTCCGACGCATTTTGAAATCTTCGAAACCTGAAATTATTCTTTTAAAATTAAACCTGTATTATTTAAAAATTTCCCAAAAATATTTTTAAAAATTTAATCTCAAAATCTTTCAAAATTATTAAAAAGCTTCTAAGTATTTTTTCGAATTCCTCAAAATGAGTTTTTCCCATAATTCAATTTTTCTTATCTCTTTGAAAATGTAAAAAAAGTTTAGACAATGTAGTGCGTTAGCAAAATATTAAGAACAGAATTATTTCCAAATATTAAACAATCATTTACATTTTGGATGTCCTCTTCTAGCAATAATGCTTAGAAACATTTAGAAATAAATTTTATGACGAAGTAAGATTATTTATTATTATTATTATTAATTAATTAATAATAATAATATTATATGGTGCAGAAAATTCATTCAGGCCATGTGATGAGTGGGTTACGTGACCGGATTCCTACCTTACCGACACTTTTTTTATTTGTAAACTTATTTTCACACGAATAGCCACATCGAGTGGAAAATTTGGGATAATGAATGAGAAGCACTAAGAAACGCGGCTCTGGTCCTAAATTTTTATAATTATGAAAAAAGTTTTTTTTGTAAATAATTTTTTTTTTCTTTTTTCATAATTATTAAAATTTAGGACCAGACCCACCTTTTCTTAGTGCTTCTTATTTATTATCCCAAATTTTTAACTTGATGTGGCTATTCGTGTGAAAATAAGTTTACAAATAAAAAAAGTGTCAGTAAGGTAGAATTCCGGTCACGTGACCCACTCGTCACATGGCCTTAATCCTTAATAATAGATAAACAACCTGAAAACAGTAACTAAAAGTTATATCGGATATTCGTTAAAGTTAAATTCGAGTCAAAAATACCCTTCCTCCACCCCTATAACAAACTGTAACGAAACAAGGACCCCCTCCCCCTTTTAATGTTACGTAATATGTGAACGCTTCCTAATTTTTGAATTTTATATTTTCTCTATTTCAAAATGTGCAAGTAAAAATGTGAAAGGTGTGAAAAAGGTTAAAAAAATATACAAATTAACTCCAGAAACAAAAATAAGAAGTCAAAAAAGAAAAATGCGAATTAAAATAAATGTCAAATCATGAAAAGCGAAATATGGAAAATTTAAATAGATGATTCTAAAGTGAATAAGGGATGAAATGTAAAGAGTGAAAGGTGAAAGTTGACACTAGCCCCCGAAAAAATAGTTCGTCTGATTCTTAGATTATCTAGGTAATTGTTACTTAAACATTATATCTAATGAGTCGATGGGGAGCCTCTCAGTCAGGATAGTATAATACAGTATGCTACATTATGATACAGTATGATACAGTATGCTTGAACACGATGCAAGAATGGATTCATCATGGTCAAAGGACTAATAAAGATTATCAGACGTGCTTCCGAGCATTTTTTGAGAGATACGGTAGGATCATAACAACATTTGATGATGATGATGAAAAGGACATGATGCACGATAAGGGATGATTTATAGGTATGAGATCACGACCATGCGCTACTCACTGCTGCCAATCAATCTTTTCGGATCCTTATGCAAAAGAGCCGCCGGATGAAACTGAAATTTGTCCATCTCAATTTTTCCAAGGATATACTCACGTTTGATGTGTCTGTCAATGTCGTATCTTGGGTCCTATAAATTCCGATTGGAATTTCACAGGTGGTAGAACACAATTTTTGGTAGAGTCTCCCGTAGGTTCTTATCCACATGTCTTCTTTGGAGATTTTCATCTGGAATTTTCATTTCATTAGCTTCATGTCTTTTAAAAAATTATATATTTTTTTTTGTAATTGTTAAGGGGCTGTCCATAAACTACGTTACCAATGTTTAGCTATTTTTGATTCCCTTTTCTCCCCTTGTCGACGACTGTAGTTTGGTTTTAACCGAAGACGAGTTTTTTCGAAGACGGTTGAATTTTTAACAAAAATGTTAATTTTCAATCAAGGAAGATAACTTTTCTACCATGAAAGATGTATTTCCAATCCAAAAGGACGAATTTTTAACAAAACAGTTGAATTTTTGAACAAAAAATATAACTTTAACAAAATAGTTGAATTCGTAACAAAATAGTTACATTTTCAATCCGAAGAGTTTAATTTTTGAGAATAAAGTTCATTTTCAACCCAGGCAGACGACTTTTCTATCATAAAAAATGAATTTTCTACCAAAAGATGAATTTTCAACAAAATACGTGAATTTCAACCAAGTAGTTCAATTTTCAAATAAAAAAGATCAGTTTTCTACTAAAAATGGAATAGATATATTTTCGGTTTGAAAAATTACGTTTCAACCAACCAAAAAACGAATTTTCAACCATTTAAATTCAAAGAAAAGAAAAAGGATTTTCAACAAAAGAGTTAAGTTCTTAAGCTGAAAAGTTCAGTGTTTCAGAAAACAGATGACTTTTAAACCGAACAAGATGCATTTTTAACAAAAAAGTTTTCAACCAAAAACGAAATCGTCAAATTTTCAGTTTAAAAATTAATTATCAACAAAAACAAAATTTCAACCTGTTGAATTTGACCAAAAAATACGTATTTTTCAGGAAATAGTTTTATTTTCAACCAAAAAGATGAACTTTCAACAAACAACATTAATTTTGAACCAGAAAGATTAATTTTCTACCAAAATATCAATTTCCAACAAAATACATGAATTTTCCACTAAATAGTGTAATTTGGAATTTATGAAGCATAAATTTTAAACCAAAAATGGAATAGTTAAAGTTCAGATAAAAATATTTATTTTTAGCCAAAAATAACAAATTTTTAACAAAAAAGTGAAACTTTTAAGTAAGGAAATATATTTTCAACTAAAGTGATGAAACGTCAATACAAAAAAAAAAATTTTTACTTAGAATTTCAATTTTAGATCAAGTAGTTGATTTTTGAACCAAAAAGATGAATTCTCAAAAAAACATTTAAATTGTTGGTATTTCAACCAACTAAAATTTGAAATCGAAAACAGTTGACTTCCACCCAAAAAAAGACGGATTTTCAACTAAAATTATGAATCTTCAAGAAAAAATTGATTTCCAACAAGAGTTCAACATTCAATCAAATGGTTGAATTTTTAACTAAAGAGATGATTTTTTAAGCAATGAGATTAATTTTTTTTTAAATAAAAGATGAATTATCAACAAAACACATGAATTTTCAAACAAGTAATTTTCAACTAAAAAATATACATTTTCAATCAAATACTTGAATTATAAACTATAAAAGAAAAATTTTCAAGAAAAAAAAGATGATTTTTTAACAAAATAGTTGCATTTTTAAAGAATGATTACATTTTCAATGAAATACTAGGAGTTTTAACGGAACAAAATTTTCAAAAAATTCGTAAACTTTGTTAAAATTTATCATTAGGAAACGTACTTAACATTAAAAACGTAGTTTCTGGTGCTACCCCCTTCACAATAAAATTGGTAACGTAGTTTATGGGCATTCCTATAATGATGTACTGAAGTTACCTCAAGTTCAAAAATGAGCATTGTGAACATTTTTCAAAAAAGGCACCCCAACCTCCTTCCTCTACATCCCCCTACTCCCCCCTCCTTCACCCTTTTTCAGCCCGCGATTCCTCTCCCCTACTCACCCTCATTTCTATTCCTTTCCCCTACTTCATCTCACTTCCCCTATTTCCCCTTCCATGATTACCCCTTACATCCCGTAGTTCCCTTCCCCTTATTTCTCACTTCCCCTACCTCCCCTCATTTCCCTTCATTTCTCCTACTTTCCCCCATTTTCCCTCTATTCCACTCCCCGCACTCCCCCCGAACCCCCTTCATTTCCCCATATTTCTCCTACCCCCCCCCATAAATTCCTTTCACTTACCCCTTTTCCCTTCCCCCCTTCCTCATTTCCCCTACTTCCCACCGAATACCGAAATTATGAGGATTTCTGCCTGGGAAAATTATTGATAAAAGTGAGGAAAGAATTTCTATTGTTAATTGCAACTAATTTTGAAAGAAAACTGCAGGCGAACTTTAGAAAACAACATTTCAGGTTGAAATTGTTTATTTAACAATAGTTATTCAGGGTTTTGTTTTTGCTTTCTCTTTGGATAAAAGTTGCAATAATTATGAATTCCTAATGTTTGCAGGGCTTTTTTTATTCCTTGAAAAATTCTGTAAGAATCTCTCTCACATTTTTTGTATTAAAAATTTGTTATTTAAAGACAATATTATGTATAAAATTAACATTTGTACAATCCATAAATAAAATTTAAAAAATAAAAACGTACAAAAGAGATTTGTAGAGAATCTTGCAAGGAATAAAGTGAGCCCTAAAACATTTGGATTAAATAAGAATTCCAACTTTTACCTAAAAGGAAAGCATAAACATAAAACTTTGCATAACTAATGTTTAATAATCAATCAGTTACAATTAATAGTAGCAATATTCTCCTCGATTTTATAAATTATTTTTAACAATACTCATTTTTATGGTTTCGTAGTCCAAGTCAGAAACCCTTTTCAGTCGGGTGTCCGTCTGTCGCACTTTTTTGCCAGGAGGGGAAGTAGGAGAATTAGGGAAATTAATCGGGAGAGTGGGGAGTAGGAGGAGTGAAGGTAAGTATGGGAAATTAAGAGAAGTGAGGGAAGGGTTACTAGGGACGTGAGGGTGGATAGGGGAAGTCGGAAATCTGATGAGAGGGGAAGTAGAGAAGGGATGAGTAGGGAAAGGGTAATGAAGTGAAAAGGGAAGTAAGGGGTGGGACAATATGAAGAAGTTAGGGATGGGAGAGAAGAAGAAATTAGGTGGTGGGACGTAGGGAAATTGATATAAGAGGATGTAGGACGAGAAAGGTAAGGGAAATCAGGGGAGGGCATGTATGGGAAGTGAGGAGAAGTGAGGGGCGGGGAAGTAGGGTAGCGAGGGTATGGCTAGTAGGGAAGTGATAGTAAGTTCGAGAGAGGAAGTAGCGGAATCTAAGTTAGAGATATGGAAGTAGGAGAAGTTATAGGGTCGGAAGTAGGGAAGTGATGGGAACTGTTGAGAAATGGGTAACAGAGGAGGGTGAGAAATTGTAGGGAAGTGATTTTGAGTATAGAAGGGGAAATAGGTAAGTGAGGAAGGGTTTTAGGGGAGTGAGATGAAGTGAGGAAAGGGTTAGTAGGGAAGGGAATTGTGGAATAGCAGTTAGGTGGTGGGAAGTGGAGGAGGTGTGGGAAACTAAGGGGAGGGGAATGGCGAGGGATAGAGGGAGTAAGCGAATTATTATGTAATATGGGAAGTGAAAGGAGGGGAATTGTGGTACAGAATAAAGAAATAAGCGAAAGGAGGGACTAATTTTTTAACTTGGGATAACTTTAATACATCCTCAATTGATTAAAAGGTTCTTACTGAAGTTAAAAATCCAGATCCTGGCGCCTGATCAACCCCAAGCAGCAATCTAACAAAAGTTATCACATAATCTTTGACGAAAGCTTGATAAAGAAGTGTGTCCAACATAGAGGCGCTGAAAACACTTCCAGCAGCAAAGGGCAGCCGAAACATGTAGGATATGTGAGAGCCTCTCTCTTTTTCTCTCTATGGGAAAACTTTTTATTATTCACCTGAAATTTATTCTAGAATATTTTCTATTTTATATACTTCATTCTCAGATTCTAATCATTTATATACAAGGAATTTCTGGTACTAACGACTTTCCATCTAAACCGATGCACTTTGTTTTTATTTACTACTAATGGACACTAGGGTTAGTCGAAAAAAAAAAAAATGGTGGAAGTCAAAATTGGAACTGTGTGGATAAGTCGTGTGCGAGGACCCTGAAAAATATAATTAATTTGGTGTGGATTGATGAATGTCTTCAATTTGTATGTTAGAAAAATGCGTTTCAAACAATTCTTATTCCCTTAGATTTTATATTGTCGTGTATATCTCAATTATTAAAAATATTTTTGGAGGGTTAAGCTTTCAAAATTTTAACAGCTTTTTAATTAATGATGATTTAATTAGCTTTTTAATTTAGGCGATAACTTCTGTTGAATAGAACCTTGATTTCAAAAAACAATTTCAAAATCTACAAAAATGACGAAAGAATTTTTTCATGTTGAGGCTTTTCTACTAGTGGAAAATACAGTAAATTTTCCAAAAACTGAGTTTTGTATTTTTTTTAATTATCTCTTTTCATTTGATTGTAAAAAGATATTCATAACATCTGAGGGCCTTTTACTGATAAAATACACTAAAAAACTAATTTTACAGAATACAAAAATAATTATTTTATAAACCTGCTACGTTTCTTTTTCCATTCTTTATACATGCAAATAACTTCTGTTTATTAGACCCCTGTTTTCAAAAAACAATTTTGAAATCAGCAAGAATAACGAAACCATTTTTTTAGGTGTTTAAGGTTCTTCTACTGGTAAAAATGCATTAGAATTCAGAAATTTTTGTTTGAAAAATGTATAAAAAGGTGTAATCATTAGGGTGGTCGAAACAAATTTTTTTTGAATTTTTATGGGGACACCCGCCAAATTTGTTCGAATCCACCCAAAAATGAATCCATTTTTTTTTTTTTTTTTGAAAAAAAAATGATATTTAGGGGTGGTGCAAGCCCCATGAAGTTTAACATGTATTTCCCATAAGAAAAAAAGACGTTTTTGTAAATCTTATTCAGAATCCTCAATATTATCTCAATCGAGTTGAAACTCAGCATTTCTCTTCACAATTAGCCATAGAATACGAACAAAATATCACTTTCCAAATATCACCCCCATAGGTCTTTTTTATAGGGTCCCAAAGAAACCCCGTAGGTGAAAAAATGGGTTTTGCGAGTTTTTGGCGCTAATTATGATTTTTTTGCGGTTTTTTAAATGCAAATTGTTTCTAATACATAAAATATGACTTTATACTGAAAATTAGATATTTTAATGAATTGTTTGAACAATTTATTATTGTTTTTAGCAATTTTCTCATAGAATGTAGTTAGAAAGACGCGGTTTTTTCACAAATTTTCCATTTGTTGTCCAATTTTCAATTAGAGGGAAGTTATAGTTCATGAATGTTAACAATAGTGATTGTTTAAACAATTTATTATAATGATTAATAATATTATATTTAAATAATGCTGAAAAGATGCGGTTTTTTTTAATTTCTGGTTTTTTGTCCACTTTTCATTCGAAGTGAAGTAATAATGAATTCAAGTTCACAAAGTAATTGTTTAAACAATTTATTATACTTATTAATAATATTATAACTGAATAATGCTAGAGAGATGCGTTTTTTTTTTAATTTCTGGCTTTTTGTTTAATTTTCATTTGGAGTGAAGTAATAATGAATTCAAGTTAACAAAATCATTGTTTAAACAATTTATTATCATTGTTGATAATATTCTCTTTGCTTAATCGGTAGAATGTTGCGGTTTTTTCTGAAATTTTCAATTGTTTGTTTATTTTTTATTAGGCGTGACTTGATAATTAATTAGATTTAGCAAAAATAATTGTTTAAACAACTTTTCTGTTAACTTTAATTAATTATTACCTCACTAAGTGAAAAAAGGACAGAAAGGTGAAAATTGCCAAAAACCGCAACTATCAGGCGCAATCGATATAGATGAAGATAGTCATAAACAATAATAATTTATTTAAACAATTATTTCTGCTAAATCTAATTAATTATCAGGTCACGCCTAATAAAAAGTAAACAAACAGCTGAAAATTTCAGAAAAAACCGCAACATTCTACCGATTAAGCAAAGAGAATATTATCAACAATGATAATAAATTGTTTAAACAATTATTTTGTTAACTTGAATTCATTATTACTTCACTCCAAATGAAAATTAAACAAAAAGCCAGCAATTTCAAAAAAACCGTATCTTTCTAGCATTATTCAATTATAATATTATAATTAAGTATAATAAATTGTTTAAACAATTATTTTGTTAACTTGAATTCATTATTACTTCACTCCGAATGAAAAGTGGACAAACAACCAGAAATTTCAACAACAAAACCGCATCTTTTCAGCATTATTCAAATATAATATTATTAATAATTATAATAAATTGTTTAAACAATTATTTTGTTAAATTGAATTTATTATTACTTCACTACAGATGAAAATTGAACAAAAAGCCAGAAATAAAAAAAAAAATCTGCATCTTTCTAGCATTATTCAAATATAATATTATTAATAATTATAATAAATTGTTTAAACAATCACTATTGTTAACATTGATGAACTATCACTTCCCTCTAATTGAAAATTGGACAACAAATGGAAAATTTGTGAAAAAACCGCGTCTTTCTAACTACATTCTATGAGAAAATTGCTAAAAACAATAATAAATTGTTTTAAAAATTCATTAAAATATCTAATTTTCAATATAAAGTCATATTTTATGTATTAGAAACAATTTGCATTAAGAAAAACCGCAAAAAAATCATAATTAGCGCCAAAAACTCGCAAAACCCATTTTTTCACTTACGGGGTTTCTTTGGGACCCTATAAAAAAGACTTATGGGGGTGATATTTGAAAAGTGATATTTTATTCGTATTCTTTGGCTAATTGTGAAGAGAATTGCAGAGTTTCAACTCGATTGAGATAATATTGAGGATTCTGAATAAGATTTACAAAAACGTGTTTTTTTTCTTATGGGAAATACGTGTTAAACTTCATGGGGCTTGCGCCACCCCTAAATATCATTTTTTTCAAAACAAAAAAAAATTGATATATTTTTGGGTGGATTCGAAAAAATTTGGGGTGTGCCCCGATAAAAATTAAAAAAAAAAAATTTTTCAATTCATTTTTGGACCACCCTAGTAATCATTCATAAGTATTTGTACAAATTCGGAATTAAAAAAAAAAAATGAAGATAGCATTTTGTTGTTGCAGATTTTAATAATTTTTGTCAGCAACTTTTCTTTCATTAAAAATTATAAAGCTTCATAATTATTCATTAAAAATCTTGATTTTTCATACTTTTTAGTTTTCTATAGCAAAATGTTCAAAAATTCCACAACCATCTGTAAAAGCGAAGTTTTCATAGAACTTTGTAGTTTTCTTTAAAAACTTTTCCAATAATTGTAAAAGAAATTATTGATAAATTACTTAGCGACAAGAAGAATGTGTTGAAATTAAATAGAATTCAATGGATTTTAAAAAAATTTGACTGAGAAATTTTTTCAAAAGTGGACCAGAAAAACCTGAAAAAGTTATGGAATTTAGAAACAAAAAAAACCCGTTTTCCAAAAAGTGATTTTTGTATTTTTCAAAATTATCTTTCTTCAGCTGGATTTAATAATACCTTCCCATATTCGAAAGCTTATGCAGAAGGTTTAAAAAATCATTATTTGTGTATTTTTTAAAATTATTTTTTCGCAGTGTATTTTTGCTAGTAAAAAACCCTTGGACGTTGACAAGATTTTATAAAGCCATCTGGAAAAACACAAATCCTAATTTTTTTAATTGAGTGCGTTTACATTTATGATTTCTTAGAATTATCAAGTTTTTTTGTAATATATTTGTACCAGAAAAAAATCCTGAAATACCGGAAGTAGTTTTTAAATTTCTAAAACTTTTTTTAAAAAACAGGGGTCATTAAGCATGAGTTATGGCCCACACAACGCTAATTAAAAATCTGTAATAATGGGAAAAGACATTTTAGACCTGATTTTTTTTTCTAATTGACATAAACGAAAATATCAAAACTGAAGAGATCAGATCTTTTTAAGCACATTTTGCTAACGCCCATGCTAAGGGCGCTCATCAATCCACAACAAATTAAATATAATATTAAATATGTTACGTTAGGGTGGTTCTTATGGTGGATTTTTTTTTCGAATTTCTCTGCTCTCACCCCCCACTTTTGTTCGAATGTCAAAAAAAACTCCTCCAAATTTGAGCAAAATCGGTTAATATTTAGGGGTGCCGCAAATACCATGAAGTTTCCCATTGATTCAACATGGTAAAAAACCAGCTTTTTGTAAATTTAATATTTAAACGCGATAATATGTTACAAATAATTCCGTGTTTCAGTATATTGTTCAGAATTCATCAGAGAATAAGAATCAATCATTAATTTTGAGGTTTAATAATTCTGAGCCACTCTTATGGGTCCCCAAAGAAAACCCCATAACTGACAAATTTGAATTTTACGTAATATTGCGGTTTATTGACGCTTCTTAAAAGTTAAAAAAAATCATTAATCTGTAATTTAAGAATACCCAGTTATTTGTTAAATAATATTCAATTGTTTAAACAATTTTAATTTGTTCAAAGATTTGTTTTTTTTTAGTTCACTCGCGAAATGAACGTATTTTCTGGACTTTATGAGTTATTTAATCAATGATAATAAAATAATTTGTTTAAATAATTTTAGAATTATTTAAATAATACCTGTTTTTTCAAGTATATATTTTACCTAAAAAAAGCAGGAGGAAAATTTCATCTCACTAAATTTTCGACAAATTTTAATATTTTTCAGTACTAATTTGTTTATTATGAATACTCGTGGATTTTTAAATGAATTCAAATTTTTTGAACAATTTTAATGTGTTGAAACATTTAAGGGTATTCTTAAAAAGCAAAGTAGAACATAAAAATATTTAAATCTTTCGAAAAATAGCAAAAATAAAATATGTAATCAAAAAAATGTTTGCTATTTTTCGAAAGATTGAAATATTTTTATGTTTTACTTTGCTTTTTAAGAATTCTCTTAAATGTTTAAACAAATTAAAATTGTTTCAAAATTTTAAATTTATTTAAACATCTATGAGTATTCATAATAAACAAATTAGTACTTAAAAATATTAAAATTTGTCGAAAATGTAGTGAGATAAAATGTTTCTCCTGCTTTTTTTAGGTAAAATATGTACTTGAACAAACACGAATTATTTAAATAATTGTAAAATTATTTAAACAAATTATTTTATTGTTATCATTGATTAAATAACTCATAAAGTCTAGAAAATATGTTCATTTCGCGAGTTAACTAAAAAAAAACAAATATTTAAACAAATTAATATTGTTTAATCAATGGAATATTAGTTAACAAATGACTGGGTATTCTTAAATTAGCGACAAATGATTATTTATTTCCGAAAAACCTTTAAAAACTTCAATAAACCGCAATATTACGTAAAATTCAAATTTGTCACTTATGGGGTTTTCTTTGGGGACCCATAAGAGTGGCTTAAAATTACTCAACCTCAAAATTTATGATTGATTCTTATTCTCTGACGAATTCTGAACAATATACTGAAACACGGAATTATTTGTAACATATTATCGCGTTTAAATATTAGATTTACAAAAAGCTGACTTTTTCCCATATTAAATCAATGGGAAACTTCATGGTGTTTGCCCCACCCCTAAATATTAACAGATTTTGCTCAAATTTTGAGATTTTTTTTTTTATATTCGAACAAAACTGGGGAGTGAGAGCAGAGAAATTCGAAAAGTGAAAAATAAGGGCCACCCTAATGTGTCGTGGAACGAAGAAACCAGCCGTAGGACCAAAAAATCGATTTTCCGGTTTTTATTTATGAATAACGAATATTTCTATCAAATAAAAAAATCCCCATTGATCCACGATCAAAGTTGAATTTTCTGGTGCTCAAAGAACGAGGGTCCCTTTGCTATACCTGTTCGTTTTCCTAAGGCTGGTTTCTTCGTTCCACGTCACATATCCTTTTACAGGGTCCGCATACACTATTTTTCCAGATTGATCAAATTTTAATTTCCAGAATTGATTTTTTTCGACCCACGCTAATGAACAATGTTAGGAGCCTTACAAATAATAGAAGATAAACTATTGTTCTGGGCCCACCGGTAAAATCCATGGGAATGATTTTTTGCTTATGATGGGAAGCACAGCGGAAACCTATCGGTCCAAACGTCCAGTCTTAGCCTACGGGGTTACTACCATTTTCATGCCTTCATATTCTCTAAGAAGCTTTTAAAATGAAAATTATTTCCATATGCAAAAGGATTATTCTATAAGGCGATCCACGACTCGTCCTTATACCTGTTTCAGGACGAGACTGTATGTGCAGTAGGGCGGTCCAAACTTTTTTTCTCGAATTTTCATGCATATCGCCCGGAAATTCGTTCGAATCCTCAAAAAAAAAAAATTTTTTTTACTTAAAAATAAATAAATTTAGAGGTAGCGGAAGCCCCATGAAGTTTAACACGTATTTCCCATAAGAAAAAAATACGTTTTTGTAAATTTTTTAAAATAATTTTTGTCTGAAAAAAGATCTTCTCCTTTCGCTCCGCTGAGAATCGAACCACAGAACTACTGGTTTACGGTCAGGTGCTTTCCCATTAAGCTACTAGAGAGATCGAGAGAAGAAACTTTTTTCAGACATACACGCATTATTTTTCTAGATGGTACAAAACAAATTTGTCTAGAAATCTGTATTGTCATTAGAGAATAATAGAAAATATTTAACGTCTTTTCAGACTAGATGGAGAAAATTTTTATAAAATAATTGTTTCTGAAAAAAGATCTTCTCCTTTCGACTTCGCTCCGCTGGGAATCGCACCACAGAACTACTGATTTCCGGTCAGGTGCATTCCCATTAAGCTACTAGAGAGCTAGAGAGAAGAAACTTTTTTCAGACATACACGCATTATTTTTCTAGATGGTATAAATCAAATTTTTCTAGAAATCTGTATTATCATTAGAGAATAACAGAACATATTTAACGTCTTTTCAGACTAGATGGAGAAAATTTTTATAAAATAATTGTTTCTGAAAAAAGATCTTCTCCTTTCGATTTCGCTCCGCTGGGAATTGCACCACAGAACTACTGATTTCCGGTCAAGTGCTTTCCCATCAAGCTACTAGAGAGTTAGAGAGAAGAAACTTTTTTCAGAAATACGCGCACTATTTTTCTAGATGATACAAATCAAATTTTTCAAGAAATCTGTATTATAATTAGAGAATAACAGAAAATATTTAACGTCTTTTCAGTCTAGGTGGAGCTATGGAAGAAAAATTATTTTCAATAATTTTTTTCCTGAAAAAAGATCTCCTTTCGCTCCGCTGGGAATCGAACCACAGAACCAGCAGAGCGAAAGGAGATCTTTTATCAGAAAATAATTTTTCTTTCATAACTCCATCTAGTCTGAAAAGACGTTACATATTTTCTGTTATTCTCTAATGATAATACAGATTTCTTGGAAAATTTGATTTGTGCCATCTAGCAAAATAATGCGTGTATTTCTGAAAAAAGTTTCTTCTCTCGATCTCTCTAGTAGCTTAATGGGAAAGCACCTGACCGGAAATCAGTAGTTATGTGGTTCGATTCCCAGCGGAGCGAAAGGAGATCTTTTTTCAGAAAAAAATTATTTAAAATAATTTTTCTTTCATAGCTCCATCTAGTCTGAAAAGACGTTAAATATTTTCTGTTATTCTCTAATGATATTACAGATTTCTTGAAAAATTTGTAAATTTTTTTCAGAATCGTCAATATTAGGTGAATGAATTGAAACTCAACATTTCTCTTTAAATCAGACACAGAATATGAATAATATATTACTTTTTAAATATATCCCCTATAAGTCTGTTTTATAGGGTCCCAAAAACCCCCATAAGTGAAAAAAGGGGTTTGCGAGTTCTTGACGCTAATTATGATCTTTTGTGTTTTTTTTGATGAAAATTGTTTCTAATACATAAAATACTGCTTTATACTGATAATCATTCATTTACATAAACTGTTTAAACAATTAATTATTGTTTTTAGCAATTTTCTCTTAGAATAGAGTTAGAAAGTGGCGGTTTTTTCACGAACTTTCCACTTTCTGTCCAATTTTCAATCAGAGTAAGGTAGAAATTAATCAATGTTAACAAGAATAATTGTTTAAACAATTTATTATTATTGTTAACAATATTTTCTTCAAATAATGCTAGAAAATTGCAGTTTTTCAAAAATTTTCCATTTTTTGTCCAATTTTCAATTAGATTGAAGTGGATAATCAATTTAAGTTAAAAAAATCAATTGTTTAAACAATTTATTGTTATTGTTGATAATATTCAATTTGAATAATGCTAGAAAGTTGCGGTTTCTTCTCAAATTTTCAACTTTATACCCACTTCTTACTTAGTAAAGTGATAAATAATGCAAGTTAACAAATATAGTTGTTTGAACAATTTATTATTGTTTATAACTATCTTCTCTTAGATAATTGCTAGAAAGCTGCGGTTTCGTCTTTAATTTTCCACTTTTTGTGAAATTTTCTCTTAGGGGGAGGTAATGATTCATGCAATTTAACAAAAATAATTGTTTAAATAAATAATTATTGTTTTTAACTATCTTCTTCTATATTAATGCTAGATAGTTTCGGTTTTTTCTGAAATTTTTAAACTTTTCCTAATGTTTACTGAGTGAGATAATAATTAATGCGATTTACCATACATAATTGTTTAAACAATGTATTATTGTTTATAACTATATTCTATTAGAGTAATGCTAGAAAGTTGCAGGTTTTTCTGAAATTTTCAGCTCTTCTTTGACTTTTTATTTAGGAAGAAACAATAAATATGAATATTACTTTTAAGAAAAAGGATCTCAGGAACTACTTTAAAGAAAATTTACATTTAATATGATTCATATAGAAAATTTTAAAAATATTTCAAATATCTGTTCTACTTTTTAGCATTACTCTAAAACAATATGGTAAAAATTTCATGAATGATTACTACACTATAAGTGAAAAGTAGACAAAAGTTGAAAATTTCAGAAAAAGCCGCAACTTTCTACCATTATTTAAAGAGAATATTATTAAAAATAATGATAAATTAACAATTACGTTTGTCTACTCTAATTAATTATTAGATCACTGAAATTGAAAAGTGGACCGAAGTGGAAAAGTTTAGAGAAAACTGCAACTTCCTAGCATTATCCCAAGAGAATATTGTTATAAATAATAATAAATTGTTTACAAATAAGTTGAAAAATTCAAAAAAAATGCGACTTTTTAACTCTATTTTGAGAGAAAATTGCTAAAAACAATAATAAATTGTTTGAACAATTTATGTAAACGTCTAATTATCAGTAGAAAGTAGTATTTTATGTATTACCCAGGCGAAAATATTATATATAGTTTATATACAGTGTGAAGTATTGTATATAATATTCATTTGTTTTATATAAAAAATGAATAATATATATATAATACTTAACACTATATATAAACTATATATAATATTTCTGCCTGGTTTAGAAACAATTTGTATCAAAATAAACCACAGAAAAATCATAATTAGTGCCAAAAACTCGCAAAACCCAATATAATATTTTATTTTATTTAATATAATTAATAAATATAATTTTTTATTATTTATTAATATTTAAAAATGTAATTATTTATTTTTATTTAATAGCTTATTGAGAAGAGAAATGTTGAGTTTTAATTTGATTCACCTAATATTGATAATTCTGAATAGAATTGCCAAAAAATTCTTTTATTTTCTAATGGAAAATACGTGTTAAATTTCATAGGACTTGCGGAAGCTTTAAATATAATAAAAAAGCAGGTGTGAGGACGAGTCGTGGACTGCCAATTCTACAATGATGGAGAGTCCAATTTTCGCAACTAAATTTCTGCAATCATGTTTTTATATATTTTTAATTAATGGAAATTATGATTCATTTTTTATATTCATTCAGATGTCGAGGGAGCGTTAAAATATTTCATATAAAATTAAAACGGGAGTAGGGATGTTTAATATCAAAAACGTTAAATTTACGAACCGAAAGCTTTTCAAAAAAATTCCAAATTGCAGCATTCGATATTGAAGAATTTATATTGCTTAAAATTAAATTATTTACATATGACTTATTTCAGTACAAAAGTAGTCTGCTTTCAAAATTAATATTCGGAAGGGTGCAAAAAAGGAAATATTCGGCAATATTTGAACGATCCCTAGGCTACTTTAAAAATCTAGAGATGCATTTTACTTATTTATGAATGACAAAACGCAAGCACATGCAAGAAACTGAGGACCGAAGTAATTATCCAGTTTTATGTAAGGGGTCGTACTTGAATTACGTAATTTTTAGTTTCCAAAAATTATTATTTTTCCTTGTCTAATTTTTCATTTTCCTTGATCATTAATATTCAAATACCAGCATTTTAATCTTGAAACACTTTTAACATAGAATCTTTTATAAACGGAATAAAACAGTATTTCAGATAGAAATTTAAAATTTTAAAATTTATTAATTAGTTTTAAACAAAAGAATGTCTTTTCTACTATAAAAGATGGCTTTTTAACAAAATACTTGAATTTTCGGCAAAATAATTAAATTTTTAACATAATAGTTGAATTTTCAACATGAAAATATAAATTCCCAACAAAAAGTGTCATAGTTTATATTTCACTCAAAAAACATGAAATTTATACCAGAAAATAGTTTTTTAAAACTAAAAACAAACAAAAAATATGACTTCAGCAAAAAAATATTTTTCCACGAAACTGATGCATTTTTACTCAACAAAAATTAAATTTTAAACTAAGAAATTTATTTTTGTTTTACCAAAAAAAGATAATTTTCAGCTAAAAAAGTTCAATCTTGAAACAGTGTAAAAGTTACATTTTCAGTTGAAAAATTAATTTTAAACCAAAAAAAAAGACTTTTCCACTAAACAGTTAGATTTTTAACCAAAGACATAAGCCTTAATCAAAAAATAAATTTTTAACAATGTCGTTTAACTTTTACCCAAGCAGTTGAATTTTCAATTTAAAAAGATTAATTTTCAGCAAAATAGTTAAACTTGCAACAACAGAGATGAATTTTCAAATAAAAATATAAATCTTCAGAAAAAAAATGATTTCTCAACAAAGTGATTCAACCAAATCTTTCAAATAAAATAGTTGAATACTCAAGCAAAGAAGAATAATTTTTAACCAAAAAGTTGCATTTTCATAAAAAAAAGAAATTTTTTCCAAAGCTTTAAATTTATAAATAAAAAAGATAAATTAAAAAAAAAAGTTGAATTTTCTGTTAAAAAAGATTTGAGTTGACTTTTTACGATCAAAATATGAATCTTTAACAAAGAAATAAGTTTCTACGAAAAAAATTTAATTTTCAATTCGAAAAGACGAATTTTTACCCAAAAAGGATGATTTTGTAACAAAATTGTTGAATTCTCTACCCAATAGTTGCATTTTTATTCAAAAAAGATGAAATTTCTCTTAAAACAGATGAATTTTCATTTAAAAAAAACAAATTTAAAAAAAATACTTGAATTTTTATCCAAAAAAGATGAAATTTGTACTAAAACAGATGAATTTTTAATAAAAAAAGAACCAATTTTGTTTAAAAGTTGAACTTTCATCCAGAAAAGCTTTCAGTTCATTTTTCAACACCAAAATATGAATTTTAAACAAAAAGTAAATTTTCTACGACATAGTTAAATTTTCAACAAAACAGTAGAATTTTCAACCAAAAGTATGACTCTTTAACAAAATAGTTTTATTTTCAACCAAACAGTTTGATTTTTATCTAAGAAAGATGAAATTTCTCTTACAACAGATGAATTTTCAATTTAATAAATAAAAAAAACAAATTTTCAAAAAAATAGTTTCTAGTATGATCCAGAAAAGATTTCAGTTCATTTTTTAACATCAAAATATGAATTTAAAAAAAAAGTAAATTTTCTACGAAATAGTTAAATTTTCAACAAAACAGTTGCATTTTTATCCAAGAAAGATGAAATTTCTCTTAAAACATATGAATTGTTAATTTAAAAAATAAAAAAAAGCAAAATTTTAAAAAAATAGTTGAATTTTCACCCAGAAAAGCTTTCAGTTCATTTTTTAACATAAAAATATTTATAAAAAAAAGTGAATTTTCAACAAAACAGTAGAATTTTTAACCACAAGTATGCCTTTTTAACAAAATAGTTTTATTTTCAACCAAAAAGTTGCATTTTTATCCAAGAAAGATGAAATTTCTCTTAAAACATATGAATTTTTAATTTAAAAAATAAAAAAAAGCAAAATTTAAAAAAAAATAGTTGAATTTTCACCCAGAAAAGCTTTCAGTTCATTTATTAACACCAAAATATGAATTTTAAACAAAAAGTAAATTTTCTACGACATAGATAAATTTTCAACAAAACAGTAGAATTTTCAACCAAAAGTATGACTTTTTAACAAAATAGTTTTATTTTCAACCAAACAGTTGCATTTTTATCCAAGAAAGATGAAACTTCTCTTCATACAGATGATTTTTTAATTTAAAAAATAAGTTGTATTTTTATCCAAGAAAGATGTCATTTCTGCTAAAGCAGGTGAATTTTGAAATCAGAAAGACAAATTTTCAAAAAAGTATTGAATTTTTCAACTAAACAGTTGCATTTTTATTCAAGAAAGATGAAATATTTCTTTTAAAACAGATGAAATAATAAAAAAATAGTTAAACTTTCATCCAAAGAAGATTCCAGTTCACTTTCAAACACCAAAATAAGAATTGTAAACTATAAGTTAATGTTCTGCTTAATAGTCGAATTTTCAACCAAAAAGTATGACTTTTTAACAAGATTGTTAAATTTTCAACCAAAAATTTGCAATTTTGTCCAAGAAAAATGAAAATTTTACTAAACCAGGTGAATTTTTAAATCAAAAAGACAAATTTTCAAAACAAGAGTCGTATTTTCATCCAAAAGGATTTCAATAGACTTGTTTACAGAAAAATACAAATTTTAAACAAAATGTAGATTTTCTAAGAAATAGTTGAATCTTCAACAAAACAGTTGCATTTTTGTCCAAGAAATATCCAATATTTCTACTAAAAAAATATGAACATTTAAATTAAAAAGACAGATTTTCAGAAAAAATATTTTTCATCCAAAAAATATTTCAGTTGACTTATCAGCAAGAAAATATGAATTTTAAACAAAAGGTTAATATTATACGAAAAGAGTTGAATTTTTAACCCAAAAAGACGAATTTTTAACAATTTGAATCTGCAAAAAAAAAATGATGTCTTTTTAAGAAAATTGTTAAATTTTCAATCAAATAATGAAATTTATAACGAAAAAGATAATCTTCAGGAGAATGTTTTTGCGAATTTGCAAAAATTACGTACATTAGTGAAGGACCCCCTTCCGTAACAAGTCGTAACAAAATGTCTCGACCCCCCACCCCCCTTGAGATGTTACGTAATTTAAGTACGGTTCCTAAAAACGAGGTCCTTAATTTGGATGATGCAAATTTTGGGAAGTAGCAAAAATAATTAATAATTAACTATTTCTATCTTGGAAACTAATGATCAAAAAAGATTAATGATGCAGATTGCAGAGGTGCTTGGACGAAAGTAATTGGTCACAAAACTACGAGCCCATCGCCGGCCTTCAGGTTTTGTTCTGAATCATATTTTTAACACTTTTCAGTTGTGGCAAGAATGCAGCTCTGAAAAACATAAACTGAAGCGACACAAAAGACGGATTTTTATGCGCCAGTAAAAGAAGCTATTCGCAAAGTCGATAAGCGCAGGTCAAAGTGTATGTGGAAGAAGCACTTAAGATAAAGTGGTTTCCGCATTGAGAAGGTCGTGTTGAATTTACCTTCAACCCGTCTATTCCTTCGCTATGCTTTTACAAGAAAATGTATAGTTTATGTTACTGATGTTCACCAGGCACTACAGATGTGGAATAATACTGGTTTTATTGGATTTGTCGTTAGAAAGAGTTATTGCTTTAGGTCTGAGTAGAGCAATTTTCACTGCATCGAGAAATTGTCTTTCCAAGTCTCGAAAACCTAAATGTTCAGTTATTTCGTAGAATTTTTTCATTGTGTCTTGTAAACTTTAAACAATATTCGAATGCTGCAATTGGGTGTTTTAAATGAAAATTAAATTTGTAGAGTCTCAGAGTCCCTTGTTGTAAACATATTGTAAACAAATGAATGGCAGGAATAAACCTATATATGAACCTCAGGTGTTTTAGTTTTCAGGTCACCAATTTGAAATTTGACCATCCTTTTCAAAAATTTTGAACTGGTGACACAAAAACCCCTACTGAACTGAATCTGGGTAAAACTTATTTTTGCGTCTTTGGAGAAAATTTGTGTAAATAACTTCACATCTTGAAGACTAAAGAAGGAGATTATTTCAGTCAAGTAAAAACAATTTGTTGTTTTTCCTATGGACTATTAGATTACGGAAATTTGTTGTATGAGTGCAGTTTTTGGTAGTGAATAACTATACAAAATTATAAATCAAAAATTTGTGTACGTTACAATTTTCTTAAAATGTGCAAGAAAAATGTTTCCTTTAGTTTAGTTAAATGCACATATTGAAAAAAGTTGTACATGTTGAACTCAGTTATTTTAGTTTTCTGGTCACTATTTTAAAATTTGATCATTTTTTTCAATAATTCAAAATCCGTGACACAAAAAACCCTACTGAACTGAATTTGGTTGAATATTGATTTTGCTTCTTCAGGTAAATTTTCTGTGAATAACTTAGGGACGGCAGAGTGAAAATTCTGAAATTAATTGAATCATTTGAGCCAAGTAAAAACATGTTATTGTTTGTCATCCATAAAAAGTACAAAAAGAAATTTTGAAATCGTTTAATGTCATGTGAATGTCTTCTGTTCAATTTTTGAATTTGTAATTTCAAAAAGGTTTCCCTATGGACTAAAAGATTGAAATAAATTTTTTAAGTGTCTTTTTTGATAGTAAACAAATATAAAAAATAATAAATAAAAAAATATAATATATAATATAATATAATAAATATAATATAATATATAAAAATATGTCACAAATTTTCTTAAAATATGCAAGAAACATGATTCTTTTTAATGTAGTTAATTGCACTTAGTACTCTAGTTTTCTGGTAACTATATTGAAACTTTATTATCTTTTTCAAAAATTTAAAACTGGTTACACAAAAAACTCTACTGAACTCAAAATGTTAAAATTTTTTTTTGCTCATTTGGAGAAAATTTCTGTAAATAACTTCAGGTCTTGAAGAATTTTCTGTTCGATTTTTGAATTTGTAATCTCAAAAATATCCCTCTGGACTAAAAGAATACGCAAAATTTGTTCATAAGTGCAGTTTTCGGTAGTAAATAACTATAAAAAATTACAAATAAAAAAATGGTGTGCATTACAATTTTATTAAAATGAGCAAGAAACATGTTTCTTTTTCATTTAGTTCATTGCACATATTTAAGAAAGATGTATATATTGAACACAGGAATTTTAGTTTTCTGCTCACGATTTGAATTCTGATTATCTTTTTTAAAAATTTTAAACCGGTAACACAAAAAACCCTACTGAATTGAATTTGTGAATCCAAAAAAGGGCAAAAATAATTTTTCAAATCTCCTGTTCGGTTTTTGAATTTGTAATTTCAAAAAGATATTCCTGTGGCCTGAAAGATTACGGTACATCTTTTTAAGATAGTTGTGCTAAAAATCGGGTCCCTGGAAAAAAAGTTTCCTATGATTTTTGGAATTGAAATTATATTATCAGTCATGACTTTGGAAAGAAAATAAATTATTTTTTATGAAAAAAGATTAAAACTTACAAAAATAATTTTTTGACCATAGTTTCTATTAGTGAATTTTTTCACTGTCGCTTCTTACCAATTTTTTTAAAATAGCTTAATATCAATAAACTGATGGTTATTTTTCCGGGAAAAACGTTACGAACTCTACTGTATCCAATTTGAAAAATAAGTAAATTATTTTCAAATAGTTATTTGTTTAAAAATGTTTTTTTTTAAATTGTTATAAACATTTGAGCCCTAGAAAAATTTACTTCTAAAATTGGAAACAGTAGATTTGTAGTTGTTTTGCCCAAAAAAATAAACCATCACTTATTAAAAGTCAACTATTTTTCAAACATTAGGAAGGAGAGAAAGTAAGAAAAAATGCAATTGCAAAAAAAAGTTATAAAACCAATGTTTTTGGTAATTTTCAACATTTTTTCCATAAAAATATTGTTTTTCATTTGAAATGACATCATCAGTAATATTATTTTTATTCTTAAAATCATAGAAAAACTTTTTTTTCAGATATTTGACTCTTGGCACAATTACCTAAAGTAAAGTTTTAAAATGAAAATTTTGCACATTACAATTTTTGAAAATGTGCAAAGAAACATGTTTTTTTAAGTGAGTTGATTGCAGATATTAAAAAGTGGTAAATTTTAAACATGCGATTATTTATTCATCATGAAAAAAATGTTTTTTCTACTTTTTGAACGATTTTTTCGGCGGAAACCCCAGGAAAAGTTTTTTTTTTTTGTGCCAAACCATAACTTTTGTATGCTCACGTCAAATGATTTGATGAATTTTAACATATTTACTCCGCCCTATTATATAAAAACGTACAATACTGAAAAAGGAAAGATAAAAAAATTAATGAAAACAAATTAAATTAAAATTAAAAAATTTGAAAGACCAATTTTGTGTAGTATGCAATTCTTTTTTTTGTAGAAATAATTTTCTCTATGTGCCACTTCTAGAATTAAAGAGAATTAAAAATTAAAACATTTTAAAATTCTTCTCGACATTGATAAAAAGTGTTTTAAAGCTTATAATAAGTATTTAAATATAATATTAATAAAAGTGAAAATTTTAAAACTGTTAAAAGAAATTATGTGGTAAATAATTAACTTACTCTTTAACTTATTGCATCAATTCATTAAATTATGTACCTGCAAAAGTGGACTTTTAGGACTGGATAACCGACGAGTCGTCAAATTTCGATCAGCATTTTGCTGCAAAGAAAAAAAATACTGTTTTTGAGAAACTCATTGCAATTTTCATTGCTTATTCTTATTTTAATTTAAAAAATAAAAATGTGTAAACTTAAAGATTGGAATCGATTAGATTCAATTATCTGAAAGAAGTGCTTTTCATCTTCTACTTGAAAATTTATATTACATTACGGATATGAATGACTTGCCTTACAATCATGCATGTAATCTACTTTTTATCAAACCATATTCAATGAAAAAAAAATAAAAATAAAGAAATAATCTCATTAATACGTAACAATTCTTTGTTCCGCAGAAAAATAGAGATAACCTGCGCCTTATCGATTGATCTCAAAATACCCAATTTATCAATTCCAATCAAAAAACCGTGCACAATATCGACTTCGCGTGAAGACAAAGGGTTCAAATTATTTATCAATCACTGCATAATTGGCGCGTAATTTCACAATTAATTAATCGCGTTAAGTACATATTTATATAAGCCGGGATGGGTCTCGGTGCTAATCGAACGAAGGTGAATATCGATAAAATTATAATCGGCAGTCTATTGATCAATACATCGATCAGTCAGTCAATCATCAATCAGAGTGAATGATATTGTGTTACCGGGGAGCCCATGGGAGGCTCAGCGGGGTAGTTGTCACCGGAAGTAGCACTGAGGAGTACCTTTTCCATTTTGCTGAGGTGAAGTGCATACTTGTCGTGTGCTCGAAACTGCATGAATCGCATGTTGCTAGACTGTGACAACTCCGTTATGCTCTTTATGCTCGGAAAAAATCTGGCAAAAATCCAAAAATTATTATCTTGGGTCAAAACTCAGGAGAAAAATATTCACGCGAAATTCCACGTGGGTTAAAGAATTCCACGTGAAATTCTGGTGTTGAATCAAAACAATTCACGTGGAATTCCTTGCGGATTTCCACGTGAATTAAGGGAAAAATCTGGCGAAAATCCAAAAATTATTATCTTGGGTCAAAACTCACGAGAAAAATATTCACGCGAAAATCCACGTGGATTAAAGAATTCCACGTGAAATTCGGGTGTTGAATCAAAACAATTCACGTGGAATTCCTTGTGGATTTCCACGTGAATTAAGGGAAAAATCTGGCAAAAATAAAAAATGATTGTCTTAGATCAAAACGCAGTAGAATAAATTCACGTGGAAATCCATGTGGATTGAACAGTTCCACGTGGGCCAATGTGTCTATTTCCACTTACTAATTTAGGGGATAAATGGAAATAATTCCACGTAAAGTTCCTCGTGGATTTCCACGTGAATTAGGGAAAAATCTGGCAAAAATCCAAAAATGATTATCTTGGTTCAAAGATTAAGAGAAAAAATTCAAGAGAAATTATACGTTTAATTTGGGTGGTAAGCTAAAATATGCACGTGAAATTCTTCGTCGATTTTCACGTGAATTGAGGAATAAATTTGACAGAACCCCAAAAATAATTATCTTGGGTCAAAGCCTAACATAAAAATTCACGCGAAATTACACGTGAAATTCAAGTGGTAAATGAAAACAATTCACGTAGAATTCATTGTGGATTTTCACGTGAATTAAGGAAAAAATTTGGAAAAAATAAAAAAATGATTGTCTTAGGTCAAAACGAAGATGAAAAAATCCACCTGTAAATCCACGTGGATCAAAGAATTTCACGTGAAATTCGGGTGTTAAATCAAAACAATTCACGTGGAATTCCTTGTGGATTTCCACGTGGATTGAGGGGAAAATCTGGCAAAAATAAAATATGATTGTCGTAGATCAAAACGCAGGAGAATAAATTCACGTGGGAATCCATGTGGATTAAAGAGTTTCACGTGGGTTAATGTGTCTCTTTCCACCTACAAATTCGG
>CAKNYM010048046.1:9309-45292 GCA_932195095.1 Andricus curvator
TATTTTGTAAGAGACTAAACATTCATCATTTAATTATTATTGTTTGTTTCATGCCTCAATTATCTTTCTTATCCATTACTTAAACATAAATCATAAAGAGGAGTCGATTGGGGTCCTCACGAGAGAAGAAATAAGATTCTTTGGATTTCGTTTATTAAAAAATGGTCGTTTAGTCAGAAATCTATCCTAGTCTTATTACATAAAAGGCTCTAGGCTACCCTATTTCAGTATTTAGTAAAATGGTAAAATATTTAAGTATATTTCTACAATTCTCTCTCTAATTCAGTTTTATTCAATCTTTTAAGTCAGAGATATCAATGGATCGATAACCAACTCTTCTTTGATTAATCCCTCATTCTTTTTTTATATTATTTCTTTGTAATCATCAATTTTGCAGATCCCGAAGGATATTTCAAAGAAGTTTTGGTGTCTCTCTAAATACAAATTTGATAAGTCTAATTATTTAAACAATACGTCCTTTAATCATCTATGCCTTTAATCAGGTGATATAAAATAAATCTCTTTATTCTCAGATGGAAAACATCTATATAATATTTTATATTTTTGGATTTATTTTCCTAATCGGATAGTCAGTGAATAATTATTTGAAGGCTGAGCTAGCGCAGGAGAGTTCACAATTTCTCTCTTTTAATAGAGGTTCAAATTTTATCACAATTTCCTCTTTTCTAGAGTTTCCAGAAATGACTCGGAATCAGAGGGAAAGGAAGATTCTTTATTTCCACCCCGAGACAATTTCTGTGAAAGTCCTTTTGTTAATTTATATCGAATCGTACAAGAAACGACTCTGAGTTAGATGAGAAGAAAGATTCCTTCTCTCCACCTAGTGACAATCTCAATGCACGTAAAATTCAATAGACTCGACCTCGAGTTCGAAGCTGGATTCTTACAAGTCTTTGGACATAGAAAATTGTCTATCTGCAAAGCCTTATAACATCTCTTTATTCTTACGACACCAAACTCAGTTTAAGAATAGAGACTTCAGAAACCTGCCCAGTGAACGTAAAATAAGCAGAAGGACTTAGAATTAGATGTAGAGAAAGGTTCCTCTACTCCATCCCAAGACAATTCTGCTCCTCAACCTTCTCGGCTCGCAGTCGAGCCGCTGAATGAACTTATTTATTTGCGCGGTCCACCCTCTCAAGTCTGGGCCGCGAGAGCTCCCTACCCTGTCACGATTGCGTGGGTGGGAGACTGTGACATGCGTCCCTGCGCCTTCTCTCTCTTTGACGGAGAGAATTGCCTACGCTCAGGCTGTTCTTATAACCGAGGGTTGAAATTGCCCCCCTATTTTTTTTATCCCAAAATAAATTTGTATGATAAAAAAATACACTCGTCAATAATTAAGATGGTTTGCCTCCAAAACTTAGCATAATTAACATCAAGAAAAATTATTTATATTACATCTAGAGTCATAATCGATGATATATAATAATAAAATATGAAAGTGATAAAAGAGAGAGAGAAAATATAATCACACAGCTTTATAAGGTATAAAAAATTAATGTTAAACGGTGCTATATAAGTGAAAGAAATATATAAAAAGTCGCGTATATAACATATTACAGTCGTAAATACACCTTAAATGTCCGGAAACTCCATCTTCCAATACATATCCAATGTATTCCATTCTGGCGTCTTCCTGTAGTCCGTTTCCTTGCGCGTCCAATTTTTCGTTAGTGGCCAAGTTTGACCAAGTTCTCAGGCCTTGCAGAAGTCCCAGAGTTCGTCATCCTTGTGTATTGGCCCCCAACGTAGTGCACATGGGATCAGTCGGTGCACTTGAACTCAGTCCCGCGGTCAGAATTGAGGAGAGCGGCCGTACTCGAACTCAGTCCCAAATTCAGTCCGGCGGCGCTGTCTCCTCCGTTCCTTCTTTCCCCCACTACTGGCGGCCCCTTCGTACCACCGTACGAGGAGGAGAGAATGAGCGCACGTAAGTTTGAGAGAAGAAAGATGTACCAAGGAGTCAAACCTCTCTCTGTCGCTCCAACTGTTTCCCAACATTTTTCCCTTCAAACTTACTAGCGCAATAGATTCCAGGCTTAGGACTGGCAGCATTTATCATTATGCTGGCGTGTTTAAAAAAAGTTGGGGAACATGTATTGTCAATCATACCTAACAATATCACTAAAAATTAAAAATTAATTGTCAAATGAAATACATTTTTGAAAAAAACTGGCTATTTTCCAGTATATCATTGCCCCTTTCCCTGACAATACTAATATCTACTCACAAGCAATTACAATTACGTGCTGGACACGTTGCCCCTTTCCCTCCCTTTCTGAAAAGGTGATAAAGTGAACCGAGTGAGAGATGAGTGGGGGGAGTGTGACGTTGACTCAGATCTGCTCCGGACAGTCTCTTCACGGGACTGAGTTCGAGCGTTTTTCTGACCGCGGGACTGAGTTCGAGTGCAGCCGGGATCAGTCCTTCTTGAATCCTTTTTTCCTCACGGATTATGGCTTTTACACCGGGTCGTATTTCAGGCTGCTCTTCCCCCGTTGCTGTAGTAGTTTGTTTATTCATCGGCTCATTGTTAGGCTTAACTGAGACTGTTTGTTTTGGGATGGTGATTAGCCTTAGTGCATTCAAATTGATTGCTCGCAGAGCCTCCCTTTCTTCCTTCTTGGGTGCTGGAAAGAGAGTGAGAAGATCTCGAGCCTTGTTCCAATTTGTTCGTTGTCTCTTACTGATTGCCGTGGTTGGCCCCTGCTGTCTGTTCGTACCTGCTTCCACTTTCAGGCCTCTTTTCCGTGGGTTTCCTTTCACAAATTGTGGGGTTTTTTTCGCAGTTCCACTCGTTTTGTGTTTGTGTAGACGCTATGCCTGTGTATATGGGTCTTTCTTCTGGCGTAGCGTCCCTTGAGGTTGACGGTCTCGGTTCTGTTGTTTTCTGAGCATTTATTTTGCCCGCATCATTTTGAATGATTTTCACTTTGTTCATAACACCTACACTATCTTGAGAACGTTCATCAGTAACTCCTATTGCACTTTCATTCGCCTTCGTTTGTGTTGATACTGTAGATGTTTGCGTGAGCTTTTCTTCTCGCGTCACACCTTGCGAAGTCGATGGCGTTGGTTCAGATGATTCTGTTCTTCTCTGGGCGTTTACTTGGTTTGTTGGTTGATTTGTTTGCACTTTACTTTTGTCACTTATTATGTTTTTTTTTGTTCGCCACAGCGTCCATCACTGGTCCCTACTCCTTTCCGTCTAGTTTCTATATACATTCAATCTGCATTAACACCTGTTAATGTTGTTCCAGGTGGACAAAAGGGACGTGCGCGAGGATTTGTTAGAACTCGCACCCGCGTGTTCCTGACGGGATAAATTGATCTTCGAACCTCGATCACATCACCGAAACCCCCATATCCTCGGCACTGGAAACCCACACTCCGGGTGGTATCTTTGACTTCGCACTGCGTTGCAATCTCAGGCATTCTTACTCTTGCGTATTCCGTAAAGGACTAATTGGGATGTCGCTGCATTGCTCTAGTGTCCTGTGATGAGCTGTCATCCCTCCTCCTTGTTTTTACGGAGCGCCCTCTTCCGGGCTTCGATATTTCTTCAAATCATCTGCATGGAACTGCCCTCTCACTCTGCCCGTTTGAGCTTCTTTCAGTATGTATACATTGTCGCCTACCTGCTGTTTGATGGTGTATGGGCCTTCGTATAGTGCGAGTAATTTTCCGACTGAACCTGTGTGTGTATTAGAGACATTGCATGCCTTCACTAAAACTTCTTCCCCTACCACGAAAGTGATGCCCTTCTTTCGTTTGTTGATCCTATGCAGTCTCTTTTCTCGCTTACTCTTTATTCTGTCTCTTATTGTCCGGATTTGTGCTTGTCGATCAATCGGTTCCTCCAACCGTGTGATTGCCATTAGTTCCTCCCACCATTTCCGAGGCTTCCTACCCCACATGGCCTCGTAGGGCGTAACCTCTGTTGTCTCGTGTGGTAACTCGTTCATGATGGATTCGATGTTTTCAATTTGTGAGAACCACGTGTTGTGTTGTTCCGAAAATAGAAGCGTCCTAAGAATTCTCGCTAGTTTTCTGTTCACCCTTTCAACCATATTGGCTTGAGGGTGTCTAATTGAACTGAGTATCATTCTGATTCCTCTGTCTTCTAGTGCTTGTGACCACTTTTTACTCGTAAATTGCGTGCCTCAATCTGATATAATCTTCTCAGGCTTTCCAATCTCTTCGATGAAATGGTCTAATTTTTTTATGGTGATTTCACTATATGAAATATTAGGAAAATTGTTCGTTATTCAAAATTATTTTTAATCCACTTTAAAAAAATTTGCTATGATATAAAATCAAATGTATGTACTATAAGGTATCAACGTTTCTTGCACAAATATTTGTGAATATATTACAATATCAAAGATATAGCTAACTAATCATTGTTTATTTTACGTTTCGTCAAATATTCAAAGGCTTTGCATAAAGATGTACTGGATGAATGTTCAACATAAAATATGAACGTTAAAACCTGAAGAAAACCATGAAAAATTATAAAATCGCGTTCAAAAGATATTAGATGTCTGGTTTCAGCTCCCTTATTATGCGTTTCTATGAGAAAACTGTTCGCAGTATTATTGCGCAGTACAAAACGTGGGAAAGAGTGAAAGAATTTTTTCTTGAACATATTTTAGCTGTATTGGTTTTTGAATTTCCATTTTTCAAATGAACTAATATCTATTCTCACTGCTGTAAAAAAAATATTTTCATTGTTTTTTTTTGTTTACGTTTTTCATGTATTGTTATAATTAATAAGATTACACGAGTGCCATCAGATTGAGGTTATAGTTGACAATTCGATATACGAGTTTCTCTTTGTTTAAAAAAAACAAGCAATACGACACAGTAATTAATTATTAATGTACTGCATGAGATTTCATAGATTACGTTAAAAGTGAGGTGAAATATTTGTCATTTTGACGCTTTGTTAACATTTATTCTAAGAATCGAACATACTGCATTCTTCTCCTCCACGCATTCGAGCATGACCATGCTTAGAGTGGGGGTTTATGGCTTCTTGGAATTATACTCCCCTACAGCCCCGAAAACAGCAATGCTCGGAGTTTGGACTGTATCTGAATTTACCATTATTTTTCTCAAAAAACAATTTCTTTCAATTTTTATTTCGTTTTTAGAAACAAATATAACGAAAAGCAAGTGATGGGAAGGTGTCCAACACAGATAATCCGCGTGTTTAGAGAATCGAAAGGTGTATCTAAGAAATTATGCAATGAAATGTGTCGTAATCACTGAATATCAGGTCAGTTACACCAGCCGCCCCACTCTTAATTTTCTGGTTTCTTATAGCCCACTGAATTGCGCCGCAAATGCGCTCATATGCGCCACCAATAAAAAATTTTGCGTCAAGAAATTAGGAGTTATAGCAGGTGTTACGTGGGGGGGGGGGGCAACACGCCAGCCCCCTCATTTGAAAAATCAAAGTTAAAATTGCATGACATTGAAGATCTCCAAATGCGCTGATATGCGCCATCAAGAAAAAATGTTGCGCCACATTAATAACCGAGTTATCAGCGACCACAATGGGGGGAGGGGCTGGCGTGATTTTTCTAGAATAATAATATTTTTTCAAATTCATCATAGCTAAAAAGCCACCACTAAAAAATTTTGCGCTAGCTAATTAAGAAAGATAGCATTTTGCGGGAGAAGGCCAGTGTGACGCAGGTGTTAAATCTACGACAGTGATATGAAATTTAAAATTGTGGATATGGAGTCATTAGTCTTCAAATGCGCTCATATGTACCACAAAAATTCTTTGCAAACTTTAAAAAGTGTCCACGATATGAAGGTTTTAACACTTTACAAAGTGATGACCAAGTTATGACCAACAAAATAAAAAGTTTTTAATCCGCAGTGATTAAGGGACTTTCGTATGGAGTTTCATATGCGCTTATATGCACCATGAAAATTTTCTGAGTATCTTGAAAATTGCCCAAAATATGAAGGTTTTAAATAAAAAATATAAATATATATATATAAATATATATTTTGAAAAAAATATAAATATATATATATATATATATATAAATATAAAATATAAATATAAAGGTTTTAAATCATTTTGCAAAGTGATGACCAGCAAAAAAAAAAGTTTTTAATCCGCAGTGATGAAGAGATTTTCGTAAGGGGTTTCAAATGCGCTTATATGCGCCATACAAATTTTCGTCATATCTTGAAAATTGCCCGAAATATGGGCTCTTTTATTTTTCACAAAAAAACGGGATTTTGGATGGAGGTGCTAGCAGCCAACACCTTCACTACATAAAATTAAAAAAAAATTAAAAATCAACAGTACCAGAATATTGGGATTTTTTTGGGCTCTCCAAAACTGCAAAAATTATTTTTCGAAAAACTACCCCTGTCTCCCAAAAAGAACTCCTAAAGTGACTTACGCACCCAGCCTAAGTGTAAAAATATCCGAATTTCGGGCTATTTTTGGGCTCCCCAAAACACTGAGAAATTATTATAACCAATCAACCCTGACCATTAACAAAAACTTCAAAGAAAATGATATGGAATAAGTACGAGAAAACATATACCGTAAACCTGAGCTAGTTTTGACCTCACTAAAAATAACAAATCTAGTGTTTCAGTCTAGCTCTAGTGTTTCGAGGAGTCAGTCGTGTATCCGAAGATAGGAAAGAAACCAAATATAAAATTCTACAGTTTGACTATTTTTCTCTAAACTGTGTTTCTGTGTACAGGCAATTTCATAAAAGATTTATAACCGCGTAACTCAAGTGTGACCTCGAAATTGGACAGAAAATAGAAGAGTCTGAAGCCTATTTTGAAAATTAATTTTTTTTTCATACCAATTTATATTGATTTAGCTGAAGTATAATTTTTAAAGCTAAAAACTTCAAATAATGCTGAAATTTCTTGATAAAAATTTAGACTATCGCGCCTCATCAAATCACCCCCCGGGGGGGGGGTAATATCTTAAGGTACTGTTACGTCTCAAGAAACATAACTTACCTTATATTTTATTAAGTTAAATGATGGCTCCTCGTTTTAGATTCTAATTAAATATAAACTAAAAAACTGGGATGAGGATAACTACGATTACCTATTCTTGTTTGGTTTTAGTCCACCTTAAATAGGGATGACTAGTTAATCAAACAATAGAGTAAAGAGATGTGAGATAATTTAGTACTTACGTGTTTATTTATCTGTGATGTGTATTCACCCTCTCGCTAGTTGAAAGGAAAGTGGTTCGTCCTTCGATCTACAGACCCTATGTGGGATCCGTGGGGGGTGAGTAGCGAAGAATGGAGGCTGAGGTGACCAGGTCAGTGAATCTGGGCCCCGTTGTCTCTTTGTGGCAGGTGCTCTTTTGAATGCGGACTCGAGGTTTCTGCACAGAAGTTGAACTTTAGAAAGAGTGATGACACACCGATGTTACTTGGTTAACGGACCGTGCATCTTGGACCGGAGTTTAGGGTTCCGATGACTCTTTGTTGTACTGACTTGTTGTTCTAACTAAACTGATGAACTGCCTAAACTGCCTGAACTGATCTTCTGCTTCCAAATCTGCTGTATTTATACACGAGATCCCTCCTAAGATTCTTGTAGGGGTGAGTGGTATTAGAAGTAGGGATTCATCTTGGATCCAATCAGCGTTGATAATTAATTATGTAGAAGAGTGGTAGAAGTCTAATTATCCAATGGGCATTGAGAATTATATGTATGCCCATATATATGGAAAGGGTCGCAGTAGCTATAATGCATTATATCCCTTCCTAGTCCAAAGGGGTAATTAGTAGGATAGCCAATCAGCGATGAGGAATCGTGATGTGTCCAAATATGGAGAATGGGACAGTTACCAAAATATATGGTATCCCTTCCTGGATGACAAAGGCTGAGATATTCTAATGAATAGAAGGGCATAAAGCTAGCATCTTGATTGAGATATTTATTGCTTTTGTATCGAAGATGCTGGTGTCCGTTGCATAGACATGAGTAAGTCAAGATGCTTAAATCATGTAGATGAGTAGTATAGGTAGCAGCATTTTGTAAACGTATGGGACTGAAAATTTGCTCTGTTCTTAAGGGCATGCTCTACGGTGATCACGTGATCAAACCAGTCCTCGATTATGAATTTTTTTTTTTGGTGTTCACCATGTCCAAACGCAATGATATATCGCTCTCAAAATTTGGAATATAGGAAATGGGACAATAAATTGCGTTTGTATATTTAGTTTGAGTAATAATTTTGAAAAAAATTATTCATGTAAAAAATAAATGTGTAATATTATTTTCATTTTTTTTGGTGCTCACTACGTCCACACGGATTGAGATATCGTGTTTAGAATTTGAACGATTAAATAAAAAGCACTAAAGAACGTTTGTATACATCAATATGTTTATAATTTCAAAGAAATTTTATTTATAAATTAATAAAATAGGATATTACCACTCGAGTCGAGCACTTTGCAGGTAATGTTTGGTTTGATGCATTTCAGATTTTTTGATTCGCGTATGTTGATAACTGACACAAATTTTGGACTAAATCGTCTAAACATTAAAAAAAATCAATATAAACAATAACATTTGCACATTTGTTGCAAATCAAAAAATAAGTATCTGCACACACGTAACCTGTCATTATTTTTGGAGCATTTTTAGCAATTTCTAGCGGAGAAAAAAAGAAGCTTTCAACGTCGGTAAAGTAGAGATCACATGACCAAGCTCGGTTATGAAATTTTACACATGATTTTTTACATGGATAATTTTTTTCAAAATTATTACTGAAACTAAATATACAAACGCAATTTATTGTCTCATTTCCTATATTACAAATTTTGAGAGCGATATATCATTGCGTTTGGACATGGTGAACACCAAAAAAAATTTCATAACCAAGGACTGGTTTGGTCACGTGATCACCGAAGAGCATGCCCTTAAGGTTGGCTTGCTGAATAATTTATAGCTCTTCAATTAATGTGTGTTTGCTGGCTGTGTTAGTTCTGCAAATTTAATGTAGCCCGCTCATTTTAGTCCAATGTGTTATATATGTGCTGTAAGTACCAGCACTTGAAAACGTATAGGATTGAAGATGTGGCTAGTTTTTATGATTGCTTCGTTGATTAATTTATGGTCCTTTAATTATTGTGTGCCCATTTGTTGTGTTGAATAAGCGAGAATTTTATGTGTATCGCTTATTTTCGTTTACTGTGCTATGCAAGTGATATAGGTTCCAGCATTTTGTAAGAGTATGGGATTGAAAATGCAGCTAGCTTTTCTGGTTACCTTGTTGATTAATTTATGTCTTTTTGATTAGCGTGTGCCTGTTTGTTGTGCGAAAGTTGATGCGTACAGATCATCTTGGTCTATTGCGTTGTTCGTTACAAATCTGATCTTCACGGATGATCTTAACAATATTAGGTTTGAATTATCTTTGTCGCCCTCCATGTTAAAGTTATTTGAAGTACTTTTTTGATCTTGTAGGGCCAAATGAGTTGAAAAAAGGAAAGATTTGAGTTTTTTCTTTTTTTCTTTACATCCAACTCATTTGGCCCTACAAGATCAAAAAAGTACTTCCAATAATATTAGGTTTGTTTATAATATGATTTTGACAATAATAATTGGATATTGGATATGATCTTTCAGCTTGTTATTTTATTATTGAATATAAATGTTATGTAGTTATAATCTATTGTTTATTTAGTTATTATTATTATAAAAGTCGCGGGACGTGACAGTACTTTAGGGTGGTTGAAAACTTGAAAATTAAACTGATGACGTTTCCCTTGACGCGTTATTTTCAAAGATTCCTAAATGTATTTTAAATACATGGATTTTTTCCTAAAATTCATAATATTGCAGTTCATTTATTATAATTATTTTAATTTTGATATTTCAAGCAGGAAAAAATTTAATATATATATATATATATATGTGTGTGTGTGTGTGTGTGTGTGTGTGTGTGTGTGTGTGTGTGTGTGGGGGGGTATGTATATATATATTCAGCATAAAACACCAACCAATTCAGACTCTCGGTTTCCGTTCTCTGCCCTCACCCCCCTCTCGATAACCGAAGTTTTTCTGGGACTGACGTTACAACTAGAGTCTCCACCATACGACGAATCACTACTTAACTTGGACATGATTTCGACTCGCAAAATGAATTTCGCGCATGAAGGTGGTGGTTGGGTGTACAATCTAAACAATGAATAATACAAACAATAAAATAGCCTCGGAATGGAATGAAACTTTGATTGACGAAATGCGTACACACGGTAAATGTAAAGGTCGAGTTTCAGGCGATGAATGGAGACTGGGTGTTTGGAATGCTAGAGGAGTGAATGATCTTCAAGTAAGAGAACTACGAGAAACTATGAACGTAAGGAAGCTAGATATTTTATGTGTATCTGAAACAAAGAAAAAGGGGTGCGACACTAGAAACATAGAAAATGGGGTATTAAAAGGCGGTTTTGAAATATGGTCAGGAGCAGATAGTGAATCACATATGGGGCGTTATTTCTCAAGTGTACCCACTCAAAAAGTCAAAGTTGTCCGATCTAAGTTAAACTTAGGCAAAGCGTTGTGCTATTGGATAGTAGTTTATGGAGGGAAAATTTTGTCATTCGGATAAGTATTGACCGATGGGGAGGAGGTGAAAGTTTTGGGATTTTCGTGGATATCGTCTATTTCGGCGATTTTTAACTCTTCTAATAGCGGTAAAAAAATTTTTGTCCAGTACAATTTGTAATTCACGAAAATAAGCGTTGAGTACTCCGGTACGCGCATGACGCTGGCGCTAGAGCCCCGCGGCGCACCGTGGTGCCTTCATGATACTGTTTTTACGAAAAGTAATAATATATGCTAGTATATTTGATCGCTCACTGCATTTTACAGGGTTAATACTGTCATTATTTAATTGTCTGCATTACGTTCACTGATGAATTTTGAAAAAAATGTTGAATTTCGGAAAATCAAGTTATTGAATAAAAGGTCGGGTCGAAAAAGTGGTTTCATGAATTAACTAAAATTAAAGCTTGGAGATTTTTTTATGCTGACGTCTAGTCTTCTAATCTGCCTTTCTTTCAGACTTTTTTTTTTAGTAACTGTTGTTTTCACTTTCTTTTCTACTTTTCGTTTCTTCTCTTTTGGGAAGTAGTCGCATTCCGTGGCTGAGGAAAATTTCTTCAATTGAAGTCTCCGATCTTCAGTAGGTATAAATGCATGGTATTGCAAAGTCCCTTTGATTGTCACTGCAGCACCGAATCTGCTTTTCAGATCTTCAGCAGTGGCTTGGTGATCTTCCTTTCTACTAAAAATGATTTTAGTTTCCTTGCAGTACTTGTTTGCCCACTGAAATAAGGATGAAGCTTCTAGGATGCGATCTTCAGCGGAACATTGTAGGCTAAACCTTGCTGCATTTCGTTTAACATTCGCCCCTATGCTCACATGCTCATTGCTAATATCCTAGCTCGCAACGTAGATTTCGGAATTGCAGCTGAGTGGCATTACCATCCTACCGCTCATGGTAAGGGAGCATGTGATGGCATAGGGAGGAATTTTAAACGAAATGCAGCAAGGTTTAGCCTACAATGTTCCGCTAAAGTTTGCATGCTAGATGCTTCATCCGTATTTCTGTGGCCAAAGAAGTACTGCAAGGAAACTGAAATCATTTTTAGTAGCAAGGAAGATCACGAAGCCACTGCTGAAGATCTGAAAAGCAGATTTGGTGCTGCAGTGACAATCAAAGGGACTTTGCAATACCATGCATTTATACCTACTGAAGATGGGAGACTTCAATTGAAGAAATTTTCCTCAGCCACGGAATGCGACTACTTCCCAAAAGAGAATAAACGAAAAGTAGAAAAGAAAGTGAAAACAACTGTTACTAAAAAAACAAAAGGCTGAAAGAAAGGCAGATGGAAGAGGAGACATCAGCATAAAAAAATCTCCAAGCTTTAATTTTAGTTAATTCATGAAACCACTTTTTCGACCCGACCTTTTATTCAATAACTTGATTTTCCGAAATTCAACATTTTTTTCAAAATTCATCAGTGAGCGTAATGCAGACATTTAAATAATGACAGTATTAATCCTGTAAAATGCTGGGAGCGATCAAATATACTAGCATATATTATTACTTTTCGTAAAAACAGTATCATGAAGGCACCACGGTGCGCCGCGGGGCTCTAGCGCCAGCGTCATGCGCGTACCGGAGTACTCAACGCTTATTTTCGTGAATTACAAATTTGAATCCCACTTTCTAATCTACATAGTCTTATAGGAAAAACCCTAAGCTTTCTGTTAAGACCAAAAAAAAAAAACAAAAAAACCTGTCTTATTTCGAAAAAAAGTCAAATTTATTTTTGACCTTCATTTTTGAAGGTCAAATATTTATTTTTTGAAAAAATGCGTAGCACCAATCGAAAGGGCGTGAAAAAGTCTATCGAAACTGTACTGGACAAAATTTTTTTTATCGCTATTAGAAGAGTAAAAAATCCAATAGCACAACGCTTTGCCTAAGTTTAACTTAGATCGGACAACTTTGACTTTTTGAGTGGGTACACTTGAGAAATAACGCCCCATATATATATAGATAGTGAGTCAAGGGGTCGGTTTGGCTATGAATGAAAAAGCAAGACAGCATCTCAAAGATCATAATTTTGTATCTGCCAGATTGTTTTGTGCTAGAATGAAGGTAGGAATCAGAAGATTATTTATCATAGCGTCCTACGCCCCAGTTGATAGTGATCCGAGAGAAGTCAAAGACGCTTTCTGGGACACTTTAAATGATACAATGTCAATAAGTACTTGCGATCATTGTGAAGGGATAATTCTGCTAGGAGATAGGAACGGATAAGTCGGCGTCCAACGTCAGGATACAGATACAGAAAGGGTGCTAGGTAATTTTGGGGATCCAAGAAAAAATTATAACCGCGACAAATTAGTTAGCTTATGCTTAGAAAAGGGCCGATTTATTACAAATACTTGGTTTAGACATAATATGATCCACTTGCACACCTGGTGTAAAGGAAATAACCACAGTATAATTGACTTCGTTATTGCGGATGAAAGACTGAGAGAACTAGTAAAAGATACAAGCGTCATGAGGAATTCTGAATGCAATTCTGATCATTACTTTCTAGTATGGAATGCATAAATAGGGCAACTTGGGAATATGAATAAATAAATAAAATAAATTAATTAAATTAAATAAATTCAAGCAGCCCGACAAGACAAGAAAGAAGCGTACAAGAGAACATTAAACATCACAGGTGTTAGCGTTGAGGAGAGAAATAGACTTGAAAATCATTACAGATACAAAAAGAACGACTTTGAAGGAAGCATGAAACTATTATTTAAATATGTGAAGGGAAGTAAAAGTAAAGAGTTTGTCAGCATAAGAAACAGCAAAGGTGAAATGCTATATGATACAGACGGGATAGTAGACGCTTTGGAAAGACTCTTTTGAAGAATCATTAGGAGATGGAGCTATAGAGCAACAGAACTGCGACATAGAACATAATACATTAGAAAAACCAATTGAGAAAGTCTCTGTCGCTGAGGTTAGAGATATAATTAAGCACTTAAAAAACGGTAAGCCTAATGGTGTAGACAGTATTAGTGCTCAAATGCTTAAATACGGTGGCGAGTAAGTACCTCACAGGTTGTGCGAATTGATAAATTTATGTATCGAGATGGGAGAAGTCCCAGACGATTGGAGAAAAGCGACTATCGTACCAATATACAAAAGGAAGGGAGATAAAATCAACTGCAATAATTACAGAAGTATCAGCTTATTAAGTACCGTAAGTAAAATATACTCAAAAATACTTATCCGCAGGATAATAAAAATAACAGAAGAAAAGATATGGGAAGTCCAAAGTGGATTTATGCCAGAAAGATCATGTACGGATCAAATATTTAGCTTAAGTCAGATCACAGAAAAAAGTTTGAGAGTAGACGGAGAAAAATGGAAGTGAAAAATTGGGTCTTTGGTGCTGGTAGTCGAGGTATTCATTACTGAACTGGCGTTGTAAAAAAAAATCGAGATTGAAATTAGGTTCTTGATTCAAGTGCAATCGCGGTATTAACTCCCTTAGGCAACTAAAGAGAATACAGCTTGCCGACGGTCTGACTCCTCTAGCGCACTGTACGGAGTCCAGTCGAGAATAGGAATCGTTCCTATACTCGCAACAGTAAAGAATGATCGGCCAAAATATTATACGTACATATATTCAATAAGTTTTAAACATTAAATTATGAACATTTATTTGCTGAAACAGAAAAAGTCGAGTTAGATGAAAAAACTTCGTTGCCGAGAATTGACAAGATAGCAATCAGCTTCTCTCTGCAATCTGGTATTCTGGACGCTAAAGTAAGAGGCACTAAACTTCCTTATGGTATCATGCAAGCAAGTTTCGGTTCGGTGCTGCCCGACCGTTATTGAGTGCGGGGCATCCAGGAATGGTTATTGGACTGCTGCAAACTCAGTCGTGTTTCCAGTAGAACACTATAAACTATGTTTCGATTAAGACTTCGTCCTTCCGAAAACTGATACATGATATATGTATAGACTTCCATTATTGATTCTAGAAAGTACAGTAATTCATGCTTTCTATTCTTTTTTGAGAAAACGCACTTTTTAGGAGAGACTTTAGTTTTTCATTTGTGCAAAGGTTGAAGCACTTAAATTGTAGGTGGTAACGGACTAAGTGTATACAATAACTGTAAATTAATAAAAGGTAAGATTTTATGCAGGAAAGATACACATTTTTAATAATTAGTGTGTAGTTTCACAATCCTTCCCGTGTCATCTGCATCTATTCCTAAAATTTGGTAATCATTAAACAATTTGTGTACTGAATATGGAACTCTGCAATCTCATTTTTCTCCGTGTAGCAAAGAAAGTTTTTTGTGCGTTTGTTGACCTAGAAAAAGCATTTGACAAGGTGGATAGAAGTAAACTTTGGGAAGTCCTGAAAGACTATGGAGTCAATGAATGGCTTTTACAAGCAATACAAACAATATATGCTGGTAGCAAAGCAAGTGTAAGGATTAATGGGAAACTAAGTGACTGCTTCGATATTATGCAGGGTGTTAGACAAGGATGCGTAATGTCCTCGTGGCTATTCATTGTATTCATGGACAAGTGTCTAAGAATGGCCCTCTTCGACGAAGAAGGTGTAGATCTCGAGACAGTGAGCGTACGTGGGTTAGCTTTCGCAGATTACAAGGATGGTATGGCAGAATCAATCGAAGACTTGAAAAGAATGTTGAGTAAACTGAATACAAGCATGAAGAACATGGACCTCAAAATTAACGGAAATAAAACAAAAATCATGATGTTTGACAGAAAAGGTGAGAAAACAATATGCAGTATTGTCCTAAATGATGAGAGATTAGAACAAGTTGATAAGTACGTATATCTGGGGAGCCTATTCACTAGTGACCTGTTAATTGGACCTAATGATGATCCAACACCACCACATCCTCCAGAGGCAGATGGCATAATACAACCAGACAAGAGAGTAGAAGTTCAGCAACCAAGAAGGCGGCTAAAATGGACATACCATATGAACAGAAATGTTATGTGCCTTTATTTATTGGCAGAGAAAGGTGGACAAAATTTGAGGAGAGAACATCATAGAGCCTTCTTACTTAAGTACCCAGAGCTGGCCACAAGAATAAATGAGCAGAATCTAGGAGACCAAAAACGCTCGATATCTGTAAACAGATTCCTTTCGTCTGTTGAAATAGCTGTCATCAAAATGGAGGTGGAACAGCAGCTTCTTATTGATGAACTCCCCTTGGAAGATGTGGACAACGAAGAACTGATTGAAGCTGAAGGCATACGTGCTGGAGACAATGTACATTAAGTACCGGATCCACTAGACTCACATCCGAACATTAATAACGATGATGCGAACAGCGAAATCCCAGAAATACTACAGCACCTTCAGCGGAATTTCGGTCATGCTTTACTAGAGTTCAGACATGTAGAACCAACACAACGGCATTCTCTGCCCAAGATGAACATTACAAATGATCTGCGTACACTAATAGAACACCTGAACAGCAAGGTTTTGCCTATGTATTTGAACGCCGTTAGAACGTCGGGCTGCATAACTAGGCCTACAATTGCAGTCTTTGCCCCAGGAAGGAATCGAGATCCACCGTGGAAGATCAGGTTGAATATGGATGTCAGCAAAGTAAGGTGCAAATTGGGTCGATTGACTCAATATAAGAAAGGAAATAGAACCAGAAAGCTGATACACCGTGTTAATAAAATCATCCACCCTCGGTACATCGAGACATTGACACCAGCAATATTGGATGAGATTATAGACTTCGAATGGCAGAGACTTCATGTTCTTACTGCTAGATTGCATCAATACAAGAAAAGTAGTGCAAGAAAGCATCAAAATCGAACCTTTCAGGCAGATAAAAGAAGGTTCTATCGTGAACTGAGTGTAAAGCAAAATAACCAGCAAGACACCGAAGTTCCTCAATTGGAAGACATGACTAACTACTGGTCGCGTGTTTGGGGAATAACTAACAAAAGCAATTTGGACACTGCGTGGTTCCAACTGGAGACAGCTAGAGCAAGCAATAACCCTGAAATGGACCTGACTAACATCACAGCTTCAGATGTTTCAACGGTTTTGAAAAGGACAAGTGACTGGAAAATTCCAGGTCCGTACATGGTGCACAAATTCTGGTACAAGTACCTTACGAGTGTGCGTCCTGCGTTGGCAAGGTGTTTTCAGAAGATCATCGAACACCCAGATCTGATGCCAGGCTTCATGCTCAAAGCTATTACGTATATGTTGCCTAAAAAACCAGACGCTCAAAAGTCATCTGAATTTAGACCGATAGGCTGCCTTCCAACAATTTATAAATGCCTTACAGCCGATTATGTGGAGATAACAACGAATCCATCAAGCACATCATTGATGTGTATCGCGTAATGGCTCAAAGAGAATATAGGCACAGACATAATGATGTGGCAGGCATTATACATCAACAACTTGCCCTAAACCTAGGACTCTTAACAGAACGGATGCCTTTCTATAGATAAATTCCAATAACCGTTTTAGAAAACGAAGATTAAGTCTTATATTCGGATGTAACTATCCAGGCGGATCATTACATCCGAGCCACTCGATCCGGCATCGTGATGCGAGAAAAAAAAGGTGGAAGATATACATCATCGACATTTCCTGTCCCATTAACCGAAATTTGCAGGCAACCTATACAACCAAGATCCATAATTATATCGAGCTAAGACATGAAGTAAAGACAAAATGGAGGAATGCGAAACATGCATCTATTCATCCTAATGTAATTTCGGCTACAGGTAATGTGCACGCAAGATGCACTAAACATCTTGAACATTCAGGAGTCAGTAGGGTACTGGCAGGAGCTTAGAAGGCGGTTTTATTAAATACCTGTCGCATTGTAAGAAACTTTCTAGACCATCAGGAAGCAAGAGACTGAAAACCTGTAAAGTGGCAGATGGTAGTTCTAACAAAGCATCCAGAGGCGACTGTTGTCACCTCTAACGCTCGCGGCCGCTGTGTAAGGATAACAGCGGTAAAAGACGAACTCCAAACTATACGATGCTCCCAATTTTGTACCTACAACATCATCGCAAAAGATTTCAAACCTCGTATTAAATTAACTTATAACATCCTCATCTCATCAGTCACTTGACTTAGTCCGTGGCTATGATAAAAAACAGGGTTCACCCGAGAACAAGTTTGAAAAAAATCATAATAATCGCTAATTTTAAGTATATGTATCTTTTAGATGTAAGCTTGCAATCTTCCTCTTCTCTTAGAAAATATGTTTCATTATTTAACTTTGAAATTGATTTCTTAATGAAAAGTCATTTAAGTAGAATCATAGAAGTTAATTATTACTTTTAGCAGTATTCTAGAATTTTAGAAGCCATAATTACAGTTTTTAAATTTTGCTTCATATAGTCTTTCCGAAATTCTATCAACCCTGCACACGTATAAACTTCCCGGAAATTCCATCTATTTTCTATCTATTCCTTGTCATCTAGCGAGACAAGGCCCAGACAAAAAGCCGAGGAGTAGTAGTAGTTTGGCCGCTGGCCCCATAGTTGCCTGGCATGGGGGGATCACATATGGGGTACGCTCCTTCACCGTTCACATGTGTGCCCTCCCCCCTCCCTGAGCAAGGGTCAGTGACTTCCAGGCGTAGTGGCGGTGGTGAGCCGCGTCGTGGGGGTAGGTTCCTGTCTAGATAAACGGCTGAGGAGTGTGGGTAGTCTGGTTGCCCCATAGTTGTACCTTACTACTATCCCTGGTCATTTTGACTCAGGACATAGTCAACAAGTACAAATAATTAAAAGTATGGTCGCAACACGGTTTTTTTAGACTTTTGTCTAAGAATATTAACTTGCAATAAAATTCTTTTGAAATATGTCACATATTTTACATGATCTAACTATGTAATCTGTTTGCACCTGACATCACTCAAGATAGAATATGGAGACAATGGAAGAAACAAGTACTGATAATAATAAAATCACAGAAAAGCCACCATCTATAGTTTGTTTAACTTCAAATCACGCAGCCCTTTGCTCAAGTCTAATACAACTTATAGGACTTCACTCGTACTCTTGTCAGATTAAACATCCAAATATAGTCATAGCAACGAAATCAAACGCAACGTATAGATCTGTTATTTCTTTCCTTAACGAGCGAAAATCCACTTATAAATATTATATTGAGTATCAGCCGATCGAAGAACCAACAGTGAAGATTGTTATACGCAACATAAATCCGGACGTAGAACAATACAAAATAAGGATGGAACTGCAGCAATTGGGCTTTACAGTCAAATGTATGAGAAATATCGTTCATAGAGATACTAAGAAGCCGTTTCCGATATTGATTGTTGAATTGGAAGCCTCTAGTAATATCCATGAGGTATTTAATGTTGAAGAGCTTTGTAATACAAAAGTTATAATTCATAAGTACCGCTCAAACAAATAAAACAGTTTATTGCATAAGGATATCAACTCAAGAAAGAACTGGCAGATGGTTCTTTGAGATGTTCCACCTTAGGTCACCACGAAGGAAGCCCGAGAAAAAAATCCCTATAGCTAATTATTGAAGAGGAATAATAATTAATAATGATGATAATTGTAATACTAATAATTAAAAAAAAAACAAAAAAAGTTCATTGTATATTGCCCCGAATGAAGAAATTACATGGTAGATCTTTCTTCAAGAATAACTAATTATTAAAATAATTGTGATATTATTCATTGTGATATTAACAACTGGTATGTTAATAATTGAGATATTAATCATTGAAAAAAATAGTCATTGGATAAGGTGTCAACAACTAAAGAAATAACGTGGTATATAGATGATTATTCGAGATCGACCACATTAAGTCACCACGGAAGAGGCTCGAGAAAGAAGTCCCTATATATAATTATTGAAATAATTGTGATGTTAATGGTTGTGATATTATCCACTGTGATATTATTAACTGAAAAAAGAAAAAACAATCGCTCATTGGATAAGGTGTCAACAACACTGAAGAAGTAACTTGCTAGATGATTCTTCTTAAGAAGAGGCCCGTGAAAATTCCCTATAGATAATTATTTAAATAATTGTGATTTTAATAATTGTGTTATCAATGATTGTAGTATTAATATTAACAAGTTTAAACATTCAATATAAACATATTATATATAATATATAATCAATATAATATATTTAATATAACAATTGATTCAAAGCTATCAATTCTAGTCATTCAAAATCAATAAGCTATTCATTTTATCCAAAGAAGACGCTGATTCATTGCGCAGAAGATATAAAGGTAATCTAATTACAGTTGGAATCCATATTTTAAATATTTCTTTGATGATTAATACAGAAAGATACATTGTTTTGTCAAAACAATTTAATTTTCGACTAGAAAACTCATAATTTAACATGGAAAAACGAACCTATTTAAAATTACTATATTATACATATATTATCTTTTACCAAAAACATTCATTCAACAACAAATCTCATGATTTAGGAACCCACAGACAAAATTTGATAGATTTCTAAAATTCATTTTCCGAACCTCCACTTTTCATTATAAAAAAAATGTTCTCAATGAATGCAACAATCAAACACTGGAGTACCAACTGGGTTTTCATCAGTATTATCTATTTTTTATTTATGCAAAGTAATATTTACAGCATAGAAAAAATGAACTGCCAAATATATACTTCTCGAATCAAAACTATATTATTTTCTTTCTTATATATTTATATTTTGTATTATTATGATAATAGAAATAAATTTTCATTTTTTGTAGGTACCTGAAGGTATATTTCGATATTTCAATTTATATTTTATGTATTTTTAGTGAAAAATCGCAAACTGTCCAATTTCAAATCGTACCTTATAATTAAAAAAACTCAATCATTATAATTGTTAAGTGCAAAATACACTAAATAGTTTAGCCAAATAGCTTTACCCACGTTGAGGTCATAAATCCTCAACAAAAAAATAATTTCTTAACAAAGTGGTTCAGCCAAAATTTTCAAACGAAATAGTTCAATCCTTAAGCAAATAAGATTAATTTTCAACAAAACAGTTGCATTTTAATTCAAGAAAGGTGAAATTTCTATTACAACATATGAGCACCTCACAGCAAAAGGCGCTGTCTTGCTTTTCACGCATTCTGCGTAAGAGTTTCTCTTTCTAAAGGTACTTGTCTCGTTTTTCCTCACGACTCTGAGCAGTCTTTCTTTTGCTCTGACGTGCTCATATATATTTTTAAATAAAAAGACAAATTTGCAAAAAAAAGTTGAATTTTCATCCAAAGAAGATATCAGTTGATTTTTCAACACCAAAATATAAATTTTAAACAAAAAGTAGATTTCCTACGAAAATATTTGAATTTTCAACCCAAAAAGATGAATTTTCAACAAAAGAGTACAATTTTCCACCAAAAAGGATGACTTTTGAACAAAATTGTTTAATTTTCAACCAAATAGTTGCATTTTTAGCAAAGAAGGATGTAATTTCTACTAACAAGGAGAGGACGCGAGATGGACATCGCCGATTTGACTGGGGCTTTGTAGGATGAAAGTACGTCAAAATCCATTAGGGGCATATTTTTTCTTTTGGTCTAATGGGCCTTAGTTTCCAAGATAATGAGGTTTGAGTATTTGCGCTCGAGCGCTCGAATTGCCACTGCAGAGCGGGGACCCCGGACTTGGCGCTTACACAGAAAAACGCCGATCCTCAAAAGTACGCTGATTTGGTGTTGTTTTGAATTGCAACAAAAATGAGACGGAAGAGAATGAGAATGCAGCTATGTTCATGTTATAGTTTCACGCTTGAAATATTTTCATTTTGAGAAAAAAATATCATTTCGAGTACATAACAAATGAGCTGCAACAAAAATGATCCCACTGTTTTCCCGTGTACGCACATTCCGACACTAATTTTGTGATGATCGGAAAGTCCACGGAGTTTCTATATCATTTTTATAGAGTTTTTTTTAAGTAGGATGCGAATCTTAAAACTAAAATAATCCATCACGTCAAATTTTTGAAAAAAACGGAGTCAAGAAGTAAAAACAAAATAAAAAATCGTTTTTGTCGCTTCTTGGAATAGTTGTTAAACACTATAGTGATATAGTCCAGCAGATAGTGACTATATATTTCAAGTGAATCATGCACACAATTTTGAAGATGGGAGTCATCTGCATATAATTAACAATGAAAAATTATATTTTCGGTAAACCTATGCAAGATACGGAAAAATTTTGAAAAGTAAATTTCGTCATCTCAAAAATTTCTACAAATTGTAATAAAACCATTTTTTTATCAGACAGACAGTTCTTTTCAATCGTGAAAAATGTTATTAAAAATAAAAAAATTTAAATTCACGGTCAAACTATGCAAGATACGAAAAAACGTTTGAAAATAAAATTATTCACCTGAAAAAGATCTATAAAATCAATACTTTCGATATAGCAATAAAGCTAATAATAAACGTTTCTAAGACAATATGAATGACAACTGAATAAGGGCCAAAAATAAAATTATTTTTATACATGATAATAAATTTAACAAAAAAAAAAGAATTATATAGCCATTATTTACAAAGTGTCAGGGTGGTGAATATTTATCTTTTTTTAATCTCTGTATTTCAGGGAAGAAAAACCAAATGGTCCTTAGCCATTTGTTTAGCAAATTTTTAATCTCATAATTTCGAAATTCATTTTTTCGAATGAAATGTGGAATGATTTTTTACATATCCCTAATATGTATTGATAAATAGTGTCCTAAATTATTTTAAGTCATTAACAACTAAATTTCGACCACATCTGGTCGAAATATATAATAATTTTTGTATATTCAATATACAGACATCATTTAAAAAATGTATGTAATTGAATTAATTAAAAAAAGGTGATAATTATAAAAAATTTACATGATTTACTTGAAAAAAAACATTCATTAACTTTTCGTAAAAATTTATATAAAAAAGAAATTTTACATAAAGGAGATGAAAATATTTCTGTATCTTCTTTTGGGACATTTTCTTGTTATAAAAACTTCTACCCAGTGTGCGGGCACATTCTCATAATTTTTTAATTTTAATGTTATCTTTTACAATTAGAAAAAAAACATGCGTACTTTTAAAAAATGGTCTAAAGAAAACTTGTAGCTCTTTTTAGGGTAAATAATTTTATTTTCAAACTTTCTTTCGTACCTTGCATAGTTTGATTTGTTATCTAATGCCTTTTGATAAGATTATTTTTTATAATGTTAAATATTAACAAATAATATTCGATACAAGTAAAAAACCAAGTTTATAATTTATAGTTTATAAAATATTTATGTAATGTATAATATAATATAAATACATAGATATTTTTGAGATGAACAATTTGGGTCCTTAACATTTTTCCATATCTTGCATCGTTTGAATGGAACATATAATTTTAAAATCTTAATATCATGTGGATGCCTCTCGTCTTCGAAATGTTTTTGAGGGCTCATATACCTAAAAAAAAAAACATGAAATTGCTTGTGACATGATTTGCATGCTTCACTTAAAAAATAGTCACTATTCGCAATCTACGTAAAAAAACCCTATAGAAATGATGTAAAAACCCTGTGGACTTCCCGTTCATCACAAAATTAGTGTCAGACTGCGAGTAAGCGCCACTGCAGAGTCGAGCGTTCGAGCGCAAATACTCAAACGTCGATATCTCGGAAACTAAGGCCCTTTAGATCAAAAGAAAAAATACGCCTCTGATAGATTTTGATGTACTTTTATCCTGCGAAGCCCCAGTCGAATCGGCGATGTCCATCTCGCGTCCTCTCCTTGTAAAACAGATGAATTTTTAAATCAAACAGACAATTTTCAAAAAAATAGTTGAATTTTCATCCAAAAAAGATTTCATTTTGCCTTTTCAACACTATAGGGTGATCCAAATTTATTCCTGTAAAAATTCGACTTTCGATTTTTGATGACCCCCCCCCCCACAATTTGTTCGTTATTCAGAAAAAGAAATTCAGTTTTTTCTTTTCAAAAAAATCAGAAAAAGAATAACTTTTTGTGAATTACAATATAGTCACCTCTTAAGGAGTATGCAAGGAATAATTCCCCTTTTATTGTGCCCGGAAAATGCCCCAAAAAATGCAAAATAGCAGTTTCCTTCAAATTCATGCTAAAGCTGATATTTTTTTTTTTAATTTTCAACATTAATTATTTTTAATTATTGATGAGTGACGAGTTCTAATGTATTTTTCTAATAACTTTAAATTGTTTAAACAATTATTATTTGTTTAACCAATTTGTCGCCCTGTAACTCGTGAAAAGTACTTTCGGGATAAATGATACAATAGTTATTTGTGATAAAAGTGCGCAAAATAGGTGATTGTGTGCGAGTGTGAATTTTGCAGCATAAGCACTCGTCTACGTTTTCGCACTCGCTTCGCTCGTGCGCTAACCACCGACTCATGCTTCGAGCCGCAGGCGAATGATGCAATCACACGAGTTACCAATCACCTACGCGCACGTGTATCACACGCTATTTTTTGCAACGCCCGTCCGAAAAAGTTGCTAGGAGGAGGTAACGAAAAATACTAATTTTATATTGCATAGAGTGGAGTGAAGACATTCTTTTTAAAAAAAAGTTTTAACAAAAAATGTTTGAAATTTTTTTTTTTTCCAAATGTTTGAAAATAAAATATGTTCTGAAAAAAAAGTTTTGCGCAAAAAAATTTTGGAAAAAAAATGTGAGAAAAAATTTTTGAAAAAAAAGTTTTGAAAAAAAATTTTTGAGAACAAAATTTTGAAAAAAAAAATATTGGGGTTTATGCTCTTTTTCCGGGGGAGGGGGGGGCTACGAAACCCTAAAAACAAAAATACAATCATTAAAACATTTGTTCAAGTTAAATCTAAATTTATTTCAAGAAGATACCAACACCAGTGTTTAAAGTTACCTATGCCAGTGTCTAAAGTACCTCATCTCGAAAGTGCGCATGCGCAGCTTTTTCACCAGTGCCTAAAGTAAGCTATCTTCAAACTGTGCATGCGCGAAAATTATTCGCACACAGTCTGCTCAAATAAGGTCCTTTAGGCACAATTTAAAAGCATGCAAACGTAAACTTTAGAGGTGGGTGTTGCAAAAAGTCATTTGTTTAAACAATTTGTTCTATGTAAATCGTGAAAAGTTATTCTTCTCTGCAATTAATGACACAATTAACGAATTTTAAGAGTAATATTTTTTCTCTTAAGGCCATGTGAGCGTAACCTCAAAATTTTTTTAAACATTTTTTTCAAAATCAACTTACGTTCACACGAAACGCGATATCGATTTGAAAATTTGGGAAACTAAATATGAAGCACTAAGAAACGCGGGTCTGGTTCTAAATTTTTATAAGTATACAACAAATTTTTTTTATAACCAAATTTTTTTTTTGCCTTTTTCATTATTATAAAAATTTAGGACCAGACCCGCGTTTCTTAGTGCTTCATATTTAGTTTCCCAAATTTTCAACTCGATATCGCGCTTCGTGTGAACGTAAGTTGATTTTGAAAAAAATGTTTAAAACAATTTGAGGTTACGCTCACATGTCCTTAAGATATTTTGCAATTATTTAAACAATTAATAATCACTTTCTTGCGCCTTTTCATAGGGAAGGTGGACAAAAGTCTAGTTTTTTCGAATCTTTTACACTATGCTGCTAATTATTACTCAGTATTTCCTTATCTCAGAACATATACCCTACACTGTAAAGAAATCAACGAAATTTTACATCGTCAGGTGTCGGAAATAAAAGGACCCTGCACGAACGTGGTAACTTTCCGCAAACTTTCCGGGACGAAACGTAAATCTCACTCTGTTGGGGATTTTAAAATGTCAACCGTAACATTCCCATCTAGTGGTGAAATTTCGAAGCTGCTAATGGGTTTTTACCAGAGATGCGTTTTTACCACCTCATCTCTGGTTTTTACCTAGCGAAAGTAACAAACCTACAAATTTCATGGGAAAACTTTAAAATGAATCCTTTGCAAATGTGACTTTCGTCTTTAATTGCTTTCTCTACATTTTTGCAGTACTTATAAAGTAAATAGATTATTTCAGACACGAATATAAATTAATATACATACAACAACAAAATTTAGGTTATATTTCTACAAGGACCCTGAGACGCTTCAAACTTTTTCCACACGAGTTTATTCAAATTCACTTAATATATATCTCTATATCTGTAGCAACAGAAACAAGCACAATTTTTTGACACGTATACCGAATAACCGATTAAGTTTGAAGCTACATTGGATCATTGGATTGATTCATGGTTATCTACAATAATACATTTTATTATTACAACACTTGTTAACGTCAAATGTAAAATCACATAATTCCAAACATAAAATTACCAACACATTGTAATATTCCGCTTGGTACCGTGGAAATCTGCTACTTTAGTCCGTAAGATTACAACGACAGCCGGCGGTCCTTTTGTTTCCTACGACCGACGGTGTAATTTTCAGTAACTAATGTGAAGTAACATGCGCTGCCGCGGCGTATTTTAATGCATCAGTGCAATTTTACCGCGGCAGAATATTTAAAATTTCCAGGACATTTTTTACAGTGTATATTGTTTAAATAATTAAATTCAATTGCTCTAAGAAGAGTATAGTCCTTTTTACACTCTCATTCTAATGAGAAGGTATTGGTTTCATGTAAAATTTGAATTAGTCGGTTTTCATCAAATCTCGACGTTTTGAGACCCCCTAAATAAAAAAAAAATTATTTTTACGGTTGTGCCTGTCTGTCTGTCTGTATGTCTGTCTAAGAGTAAGAGCCTGTGCACGGAAAAAATTTATCCGTAAAAAAGTCACGAACTAGTAGCTAGGTCTCGAATATGAGAGAAATTCATCGGATATTTATGTATTTTCGTAAATAACCTGCGAACTTGGAGAAAGATTGACGAACTCGATGTGAAAATTCTAAAACGGTTCATCACTTTTTTTTACGTGAATAATTACAAAAATATTACGAGTGATTGGGAAAAGATTCTCAGAGCACTCACGAGCTTGCCCGACAAATCTGGGAACTCGAAACTAGGTTCCCCTGTACGTGGACCACACATCTATTATATTATTATTTTTTAATTTTAACTATACTATCATAAAAAATTATACTATTATATTATAATACCTATTTTGTTTGGCCTCGATGGCTGCGCGTGTTTACGCACTCCTGGTTTATGTTTAGAAACTGGTGAGTCAGCAGTCTTTGAGGTTCGAATCTTCTGAGTTGCGAATTTATAAATTAATATAAAATTAAACCGCACAAATAAAATTTTTCCTTTTTTTATTTCAGTCTGAAATTTTCAGGAACTGTTTGTAGGAAATTCGAACTGTTCGTAAGAAACTTCGAAATTTATCCATATATTTCTCATAGAAATAAGGATTTAATTCATTTTTTTATCTCGTATCCGAGACCTAGCTACAAGTTCGTGACTTCTTCACGGATAAATTTTTTCCGTGTATGTATGTATCATGTAGGCACGATAACTTTCGAAAGACTAATCAGATTGGATTGAGCTTTGGCACGCGGTTTTAAGACATAAGAATAAAGGACAAGTTCGTTAGCCAGCTATTTTGGACGAAAATTCGAAAAGTTAGAGCATTTTCAAAAATTTTGAGACCATTTTTTTCAAGATTTGAAAAATCTATGTACGGGTGTTGGTAGTACTCGGAAAGTCAAACAATTTATCCCAACGACTTTTTTCGATCAAAAGTAAACTTAACAGAGTTATAGCATTTTCAAAATCCAAAAAAAAAAACGAAAATGAACGTTGCTTTTTGAAAGACCTACAAGATTATCATAACAACTTTTTAAATTTCCTAGAAAAATCGAAAATTCAAGTTTTGCTCGCACGAAAAATCCTGAAAAATAAAAAATTCCAATTTTTGGTCAAACTTTGCAAGATACGGGAAAAAATGAAGAGGCAAAAATTATGCACCCGAAAAAGATCTATAAATTCGTTCAAAATCACTTTTCGATTTGACGCATAGTTTTTATTTTATTCACAAAAAGTAAAATTAAAAAATAAAATTTTTTGGACAAACGACACAAGCCACAAAAAAATGAACAAACGAAAGTTGTCCACTCAAAAAAGAGCTCCAAATTTGTTATCGATCATTTTTTGATAAGACGCGTAGTTTTTGTTTTAATCGTGGAAAATTACATTACAAATGAACAAATTAAATTTTTCTTCGAAAAGGCACAAGGTACAATAAAATTTGTAATAAGAAAATTGTTTTTAAATTAGATCTGGAAATTTGCTTTTAACCTTTTTTTCTCACGAGACACGTGACGAGAATGTGTTCGTTAAAGCCGAAAGAGAATTCACAATCACTAAATTTCAGTTGTCGATGGTTTGACCTTTAATTTTAAAAGTCCTATGCAAAAATATGGGGGATGTACAATGACGGAGCGCGAAGCGCGAGATCCAATAGTTGCCCGCCCTTTGCCTTTCATTTATCTACTTTAGGCAAGATCTACATGCAAATTATTTTCAATTCACAGATTCCATTAATCTACGGGGTGACTTTAAGAAAAAATAGGACTATAATCAGAGCAATCGAATTTAATTGTTTAAACAATACATAATATACGTTTTAAGATAAGGAAATACTGAATAGAAGGCGACGTAGTATGAGAAATTCGAAAAAACTAGACTTTTCTCCACCTTCCCCATGAAAAGGTGCAAATGAATGATTATTAATTGTTTAAATAATTGCAAAATATCTGAAGCAAAAAAATATTACTCTTAAAATTCGTTAATTGTGTCGATAATTGCAGAACAGAATAAATTATAACTATTTGCTGCGAAAAAATTGTTTAAACAAATGAAAATTGTTGAAAAAAATTGAAATTGTTTATACAAATTAAAATTGTTAAAACAAAATAAAATTCTTCAAAAAATTGCTAAATATCATTTAGAAAAAAATAATACTCTTAATATGTTAAACAAGAAGTACAACTCTTGACATTTATCAGCTTCGTATAATTTATTACGATTTACAGGGGGGGAAATTGTTTAAACAAATCATTATTGTTTAAACAATTTGAAGTTATTTAAAAAAAAATCTTAAAAACTCTTAAACTCTTAACTTATCGATTAAAAATAATTCATGTTGAAAATTAAAAAAAAATATCGTCTTAAGCATGAATTTGATAGGAAACTGCTCTTTTGCATTTTTTGGGGCATTTTCCGGGCACATTAAAAGGGGATTGGAGGTGTCAAAATAAAAAGTTATTGGGTGGAAAACCGAGCTTTTCCCATTTAAGACACCATGTTAATTTCAAAAAAATTACGGAGGGGGGGGGGGGGGGTTCTCCAAAAATCGAAAGTCGATTTTTTGGACCACCCTATTCAATACCAAAATATGAATTTTAAACAAAAACTAAATTTTCTACGAAATTGTTGAATTTTAAACAAAACAGTTGAATTTTCAACCAAAAAAGATGACTTTTTAACAAAATTGTTAAATTTTCAACTAAACAGTTGCATTTTTAAATTAAGAAGACAATTTTTCAAAAACATTGTTGAATTTTCATCCAAAAAAGATTTTAGTTAACTTTTCAACGCCAAAATATGAATTTTAAACAGAAAGTAAATTTTCTAAAAAAATAGTCGAATTTTAAACCCAAAAGGACAAATTGAACCGCCGGATGCAAGAACCAGCCCGACGCTCGAGAACGCGTAAAAGTATTGTCCGATTGTCACAAAGAAAGAACATTTTTAAAATCGAAAAATCAATATTTTGAAAACATAGAATTCTAGATAATAAGGAAATGAAACTTTTTCCTCCCAGATTTTTTTTTGCCTAACGTTTATTTTTAATAATAAAAACGAAATATTGAAAAAAAGTTTCTCCTTGATTCAATTAAGTTTTAGAACTTAAATCGTTCTAACTCGGCCAAATATTATTGAAATGAGTTCATATTTGTAGGACGTATTCAAAATACTCTAGCGATGCCTAGGTAATCATGAAACAGTTAACAATCGCTTATTGTTTAATAATATTTAATTGTAAAATGAGGTCAATCGATAATTGTGTGTTTTTTTTTTATTCGTCCGTAAAAAGTATCTAGGTAACTTCGACTTTCAAACAACTTCCAGTGAGTGATTCGTTCAACAATGTTGAATGAAGTTTTTTGGAAAATCTTATATCGAATCTTTGAGAATTCCCTGAGATATTTAGCTCTGGAAAAAGTACTCGACGTCTACCCGCGCCGTTAGCTAATGCGTCGCGAGGACTGCTCTGTCAGGCAGCGTTCTCGAAGTTCAGACTGCGCGGGCAGACGTCGAGTACTTTGTCCAAATGTGAATATCTCAGTGAATTTTTAACGAATAGATATGAACTCATTTTAATAATATTTGGCCGAGTTAGAACGATTCAAGTTTTAAAACTTAATTAAATCAGGGAGAAACTTTTTTTCAGTATTTGGTTTTTATAATTAAAAATAAACATTTGGCGGAAAAAATTCTAATGGAAAAAAGTTTCATTTCCTTATTCTCTACAATTCTGCATTTTCAAAAAATTGTTTTTTTCGATTTTGAACATTTTCATTTTTTGAGACAAGCGGACAATACTTTTACGCGTTTTCAAACGTCGGGCTGGTTCTTGCATCCGGCGGGTCAATTTTCAACAAAACAGTTGAATTTTCAAATTAAAAGGATGAATTTTTAACAAAATTCTTGAATTTTTAAACAAATAATAAAATTTATAACCAAAAATATAATCTTCAAGAGGAAGCAACTGCAAAAAAAGAAATAGAAATACAAGGCAAACAAATTACTAAGAAGAATATTATATCAGGGTCACCGCAAAACTTCATTTTAAAAATTCCCTAATTTTACCCTGACTAATTTTTCATTTTTCCTGACCATTAATATTCAAAGACCAGAATCATAAACTTGTAACATTTCAAACCTATAATCTTTAATAAACGAAATAAAACAATTTCAAATTAAAATTCTTCTTGACAGTGTTATTTAAAGTTGAAGAAATTCCCTGACTTTTGCAAGATTTCTTTTAAATCCCTAATTTTTCCCTGACTAATAAAATTCCCTGAATTTAAAAAAAATTGTTGTTGTCTAGGTTCGTTTTTCACTCACTTTGTTTCTTTGGCGCTTAATGTTAAATTCATATTAACTTTCTGTACAATTACTGCGAGTTATTTGTTTCATTTGCGAATTTCCAAAAATTACCTACATGATTAAAGGGTGCCCCCCTCCCTCCCATAAAAAATCGTAACTAAATCTCTCGATCCCCTTCCCCCATTGAGCTGTTATGTAATTTAAGTAAGGTGCCTTATAGTTTACAGTGTTCTAAAGAGTTTAAGCGTTTGGAGAAATTCTCACGAGCACGAGAATATGCTTAAGAATATGCTCAACTTTCATGTGCTTTAAGAATTTAATGAGCATTTATGAGCATTTTGAATTATAATTTAAAAAATCGTACTTTCTACCTTTATTATTAATAATTACATTATTTAAATTTCGCGGGAAAATGTATCGCTTCATAATTGTAAGGGCCTTACTCAGGGTTGCTATAATATCCCAATTTTTAAATTCTTCTAGGTATAAACCCAATCATACACCTGTAGAAGATTAATAATGTTGATGCAACCAAATTTTTGTTTCTTAATATACTTTAAACACTTTTTAGTTGTGTTTTCAAGCCAAAAAGATGAATTTTTAACCAAAGAAATTAATTTGTAACTAAAATGATGAATTTCCAACCAAAATTATAATAGTTTAAATGTTAGAAAAATAAATGTTCAAACAAAACGAATTTTCAAGAAAATAGTTATTTTTTTCTAAAAAAAAATTATTTCCAACAAAATATTTCAATTTCAAACCCAAAAGATGAATTTTCTACGAAGAAAGATACGGTTTCAATAAAATATATAAATTTTTAACTAAAAAAGATAAATTTACAAACCAAAAATAGAATAGTTCAATTTGCAGTTAGAAAAGTCAATTTTAAACAATAAAAACGAGTTTGCAGAAAAATTAATGAATCTTCAACTAAAAAATATAAATTTTCAAGCAAAAATGGAGTAATTACATCTTCAGTTAAAATTTAATTTTCAACTAAAAAGAAACGTATTTTCACTCAAAAAATTAATTTTTAATCACAATGATGAATTTTCAACCAAAACTAAGGATTTCTTACCAAAAATAGTGGAATTTTCAACCCAAAAGATGAATTTTCTATCAACAAAGAAAAAAGAATTTTCAACTAAATAGATTTTTTTTTCAACCAGAGAAATGAATTCTTAACAAAAAATATAATAGTTAAATTTTCTGCGAAACGGATAATTTTGTAACGAAACAGATTACATTTCTATCAAAAAAGGTAAATTTTCCACAAAAAATGGAACAGTTCAAGTGAATTTTTAACTAAAATGATGAATCTTCAACTAAAAAAATAATTGATTTTCAAACAAATACATAAATTTTCAACTAAAACGATAAATTTTCAACCAAAAATAAAATTATTAAATTTTCAATTAAAAAATAAATTTTCAACCAAAAAAGAAACGAATTTTCAACAAAATAGTTAAATTTTTAACCAAAGAAATGAATTTCCATCGAAAAGATGAAGTTTCAATTAATGAGAGTACTCATTTACCAAAAAAAAAGACGGATTTTCAACAAATAGTTGAATTTTCAGCTAAAACAGATCAATTTTCAACTAAAATAGAATAGTTAAATTTTCAGTAAAAAAATTAATTTTCAATAAAACTAAAGTAAATTTTTAACGAAATAGTATAATTTTCAAGCGAAAAGATTAAATTTCTATAAAAAATTTTTTTTCCACGAAAAAAGGAACAGTTAGATTTTCAGTTAAAAAAGGTAATTCCAAATAAGAAAAAACTAATTTTCAACCAAAAAGATCAATTTTCGACCAATAAGATGAATTTTCTACTAAAATAAATGAATTTTTAACAAATTACGTGAATTTTCAACAAAATATTTGAATTTTCAAAGGAATTTTTAACCAAAAAGATGAATTAGTCAAAAAGGAGAATAAATATTCTCCCACAAAATTCGAATTTTCAATAAAATACAGGCATTTTTAGGCAAATATTTAAATTTTCAACTTAGGAAGATAAATTTTGTACCAAACATGTATGCTTTAAATTGTCAGTTAAAACAATTAATTTTCAACTAGAAAAAGTAATTTTCGATCAAATAATTAAATTTGGAACAAAAAAAAGGCTTTTGATCAATCGTGAACCAAATAAATGAATTTTTAACGAAGTAGTTCCACTTCCAGCTAACAATTGTACTTTCTACCAAAAAATATGAATTCTCAGCGAGAAACGTGATATTTAATATTTCAGCCAAAAGATTCCAATTTTATACCACTAATAGTTGAATTTAACCAAAAAAGATGAATTTTTAACAGAATAGTTTGAATCTTCGAACAAAACAGATTAATTTTCAACCAAATAGTTGCGATTTTTAAGGATAATAATGTAATTTAAAAAAAGTACTATATGTTTATTGCTCTCTGGAATGTTTTTGTAAAAATATATATATATTAATTATGATATATATATATATTTGTTTAAACAATAAATTCTTTAAATTCTCTATAAATGCTCTGTTTGAGCTTAAATGCTGGGAATATTCTCGAGAGCATTTGATCAACACATAAATTCTTGAGCATTTAAGAACTCCAGTCCCTTACTTATTTCAGTTATTTAGCTTATTTTAATATTTTTCAATAGCTTTATAATTTCATATTCTGTTTTTATAGTAATTCTCTATCTTCAAAAGCATAACCAGACTAGCATGATCCAAGAAACCAAAATAGCCAAAAATAAAGTAGGATAATGTTCAGTTAGTAGAATAAATTTTCAACTAAAAACCAAAGGAATTTCCAACAAATGAATTTTCAACCAAAGAAATTCATTTTTAACCAAGAAGGTAAAATTTCAACTGATGAGAGTGCGCTTTTACCAAAAATAGAAGGATTTTCAACCAATAGTTCAATTTTCACCGAAAACAGATAATTTTTCAATGAAATAGTATAATTTTCAACCAACAAGAATTAATTTCTTTGGAAAAAGATATTCTAAATAAGAAACATCTCATTTTCAACCAAATGTTTTAATTTTCAAAGGAATTTCCAACCGAAAAGATGAATTAGTCAACAAGAAGATTAAATATTCAGCCACGAAATTCGAATTTTCGTTAAAATACAGGAATTTTAAACCGAATATTCGAATTTTTAACATAAGAAGATAAATTATGAACCAAACATGTACGAGTTAAATTTTCAGTTAAAACAATTAATTTTCATCAAGAAAACATAATTTTCAAGGAAATAATTAAATTTTGAACAAAAGAAAGGTTTTTCGACTAAAATGGTGAATCATCAACCAAATAAATGAATTTTAAACAAACTAGTTCCACTTCCAACTAAGTAATTGAATTTTCTACCAAAAAAGATGAATTCTCAATGAAAAACGTGATATTTTATATTTTAACCAAAAAGGATTTTAATTTTATACCAAAAATAGTTGAATTCAACCAAAAAACATGAATTTTCTACAATATGGTTTGAATCCTCAAGCAAAACAGATTAATTTTCAACCGAATAGTTGCGATTTTTAACTATAAAATTAATTTCAACTTTAATTTATCGAAAATTCCCTAACTCGTCAGGTTAGTCAGGTTATCTGAACTGTAGCAACTCTGTAATTTTGAAAAAGTATATGTTTTTTTCACTCTAGAAAGTTTATGTAAAAACACATGTATTAATTATAATATATATTTGTTTAAACAATAAGTGCTTTAAATTCTCTTTAATGAGCATATTCTCGAGAGCATTTGCTCAACATAAATTCTTGGGCATTTAAGAACTCTACGTACATTACAAATAATCAAGACAGGCTTAACATAATTTGTTTTTGCCATTCATACATATTTTTTGCTACAGCATTAAATAAATCATGAAAGTCATAAAAAATTTTAATTATAAAAGTATATTTAGCATTGTATTCTTCACATTTTTACTGCGCTGCTATTATAATATTACAAAAAAAATACATTCAATGATAAAAATTATAGTTAAACTGGCAACACTTTCTGTGAACAACATTTCTAATAGTAATTAATACGAATCATTATAATTGTTAATTTTTAATTACAATAATTATAATTGATTTATGTATCATAATTAATTATTGTATTTGTAATTAATAATTATTGAGATATTTAGTATTGTATTCTTCATATTTTTTACTATGTTTGCTGTTACAATAATTATACAATAATTATAATGATAATTACAATAATTGTAAATTATCGATTAATTATTTCGTTTATAATTATTAAGTATTAATTAATTATTTGGTTTGGTTTTATTAATTAATAAATAATTATTTCACTTGTGATTATTAATTATGTATTAGAATTTGTAATGTAAATAATAAACCCATTACTTTAGCCGACTGTGCACAACTAGTACAAATTATTTATAATGATTTCTGTAATAAAAAGCACAATACAAGAAAAATTTTTAATAACACGCTCTTTCACATTTTATACTCTTTATAAATATGAGACATATGTTCCTGATTTTTATTTTAGCTTTACACGATCATTCATTTATTTATTATTTCTATTTTCGAGTTTTTTCTGCAATTAACACATGCAGCGTTGAACCTGCTTTAAACTTCCCGCTTGACATCCTTTTAAAAATGGAGGTCGCTGTACGAATTTCTACGGGCCATTTGATTGGTTCACTTTTTTTTAGTTGCGCGTGGCGAGACCATAGCCAGAGATCTGCCATAGCTTTCCTGGATCATGCCAGACCAGCATATTGGCCGTAATACGCGCGCTTATTTTAAATGCTTCAAATTCATTTTTATTTTCAAGTCGAGAAATTATAATAATTTATGCTAATATGGTTCATATATATTACTGCAATAACTATAAGATCCATGATAATACCGTGTTTTATTATTATTACTATGGAAAATGTAATGTACTTAATATCCGATTAAAATATCAAAGTTTGTCTAAAAATCGTAAATGAACTGCCCTGAAGTTCAAATTTTTTAATTTTGAAAAAATCTTATTTTGACTAACGGTGTGTCTAATGTGTATTAAAATTGAAGTTAAAAAGTTCTTTTTCGAATTTTTATTATAATTTTTTTTCGAGGTTTTCTCCTCTTGATCCGTGATTTTCTGCGATAACAGGATATATCATGGTCTTAGTTGATTAGAAGCTATCAGTTCCGCTATAATCAACTCTGGGTCAAATAGTGTCAAATATATTTTTTTGAATCAGACCCTTACCCCGGAAAAAATATTTTTTTAAATCTAGAAGTC
>CAKNYM010048047.1:0-17331 GCA_932195095.1 Andricus curvator
CCCCCCCCCCCCCCCCCCCCGTGACAGAAGTTTTCGTGGGACTGACGTTAGAGCTGGACTCTCCACTATACGGTGAATCACTACTTGACTTGGACATAATTTCAACTCGCAAAACAAATTTCGCCCATAAAGGTGGTAGTTGGGTGTACAATCTAAACATGAACAATACAAACAATAAAGTAGCCTCGGACTGGACTGAAACTTTGATTGACTAAATGCATACACACGGTAAACGTAAAGTTTGAGTTTCAGGCGATGAATGGAGACTGGGTGTTTGGAATGCTAGGGGAGTGAATGATCTTAAAGTAAGAGAACTACGAGAAACTATGCATGCTAGGAAACTAGATATTTTATGTGTACCTGAGACAAAGAAAAAGGGATGCGAAAGTAGAAACATAGAAAAGGGGGTGTTGAAAAGCGGTTTTGAAATATGGTTAGGAGTAGATAGGGAATCACATGGTAGTCAAGGGGTCGGTTTCATTATGAATGAAAAAGCAAGATATATGTTCCAAAAACGACTTAAATACTTTTTTTCTCCCCTTTTCAGATAGTTGGAAAAAAATCTTTCTGATTGTAGGATTTATTATAAAGATACGGAAATATACGCTAAAGTAAAGGAATTACCTTCTTCATTTTAAATCAAATACAACTTTAGTCATTTTTATCTGAAGAAGATTGAACATAACATATGGTCGTGGCGAACTTTTGGGTTTCTATTATACGATGAACAGAAACGAGCGTGAAGCGCGAGGTTCACATGATGATCAAACGAAATATCGAGCGCGAAGCGCGAGTGTCGTGATGAGAATGTGTTCCTTAAGGTCGGTAGAACCTTAAGTAAATTAGTTCATCTTTTTATGTAAAACTGACATAATAAACCAAAATCAGGTCATAACGATGAAGCTTTAACAGAGTATTAGCCCGCGAAGCGTGCACTAGCGAGGACACGAAGTGTGAAAACCTAGACGACAAATGTGTCCGAGCGCGCAGCGCGAGGTGAATACATTATCGAGCGCGAAGCGCGAGATAAACATATAATCGAGCGCGAAGCGCGAGATCCAACAGGTGCGCGCCCTAGGCGCGCTGAAACTTGCGAGCGAAGCGAGCCGCGCGCGAAGCGCGCTATGAGAATGTGCCCGCGAAGCGGGCGGATTTTTTTGTTGAAATTTCAACTACGTGTTTCAAAGTTGATCAAATTTGTTGAACATTAGGTTTATTAGTTGAAGATTTAATTATTTTGTTGAAAATTAATTGTTGTGTTGTTGAAAATTGGTTGAAAATTGATTTTGCAAATTTGTTTCTTTTGTTCGAAAATGAAACAGTTGAAAATTTAAAAGTTTATTTGTAGAAAATTTGATTATTTGGCTTAAAAATTCTACTGTTTTGTTGAAAATTCGTCTTCTTGGGTTAAAAATTCAACTATGTAGGCAAAAATTAAGTTTTTGGTAGAAAATTCAACTGTTTTCTCAGGAATTTGCATTTTTGATTTGAAAATTCATCTCTTTTGGTAGAAATATGATCTTTATCAGTAAAAATGCAACTGTTCGGTTAAAAATTAATTTGTTTTGGTTGAGGATTCACCTATTTGGTTGAAAATCGGTCTTTTTTGGTTGAATTCAACTCTTTTTTATTTGACATTAAAATCCCTTCTTCATTTCAAATCTTCCAAATCCCATAAAAATTAATTACAAGCCTTTAAAACTTGTAGAAATCCCTTAAAATCTCTAAAAAACAACAATTAAAATCCTTGAAATTCACTGAAATATTCTGAAGTTTTACAAGATCCCTTAAAACATTTGATATCCCTTAAATCCGTTACAATTTTTCTGAATCCTTTCAAATCCCTTAGAATCTTCAAAAAGCCATTAAAATTGCTCTGAATCCCTTTAAACCCTTTATAATATTCGGGAAATCTTTAGAATGCCATTAGATTTGTTGAAATCCTTAAAATCTTCCAAGTCCTATAAAAACTATCTTATAATGCTTCAAAATCCGTCAAAATCCCTTAAAATCTAGAGAGAAAAAAAAACAATTTAAATTTCTTAAAATCCGTTAAAAATTCCTCAAATTCTTGTAAATTTTGGCAAGTCTTTCGAAATCCCGTGACTTCTTTTGAAATATCTCGAAATCTCTTCAAATACCTTGAAATCCCTTAAAATCTGTTAAAATTCCTTTAAATTCCTTGGAAATCTTCCAAATTCCATATAAATCCATTATCAGCCTTCAAAATCCGTAGGAGTCCCTTAAAATGTCTAAAAAAATTAAAATTCTTGAAATTCAGTGAAATATTTCGAAATGTTACGAGATGCTTCGAAATAGTTTAAATCTTCAAAATCCGTGAAATCCCTTAAAATTATTTAAGACTCCATGAAATCTATTCAAATCCTTAAAATCGCTTGAACTCTTCCAATTCCCATAAAAATCCAATTTAATCCTTTAAAATCCGTCTAAATCCCTTAAAATCCTTTATATATTCGGAAATCCGCGAAAATTCGTTGAAATCCTTTCAAGTCTTTGAAAACCTTTTGAAATCTTATTAAATACCTTAAAATCTTCGAAATCCCATTATTCACTGATATCATTTAAACTCCGGTAAAATACTTCGGTATGTCTTGAAATTCTTTCAAATGTCGTGACTTCTTTTAAAATATGTCCAAATTTCTTTAAATTCTTAAAAATCCATGGAAATCCCTTAAAATCTCAAAAAAAAATCAATTGAAACTCTAGAAATTCAGTGAAATATTACGAATCCGTTGAATTATTTGAAATCTTTAAAATCCGTTGGAACCTTTCTAAATCTTTTTATATCCCTTGAAATATTTTAAATCTTTAAAACCGTCGAGTATCTTTCTGAATCTTCTGAAATTTGTTAAAATGTTTCAAAACCCGCATTAAAATTACTTGAAATCCATTAAAATCCTTTATAATATTCAAAAATCCTTTGAAATTCCGGCAAATCTTTTGAAATCTTATCAAATTCTCTAAAATCCGTGAATATAAACTTAACATTCTTTTAAAATCTACTAAAATTCTTTGACATCCCATAAAATCATCAAAACCCCTTTAATCCTCTTAAATTCTATTGAAATGCTTCAAAATCCTTTGGAATCTAAAGAAATTCTTTAAAATCTTCGAAATATCATTAAAATCCACTGATATACTTCAAAAGTCAGTAAAATACTTCAGCATCTCTTGAAATATCTTTAAAATTCCGTGATCTCTTTCGAGATATCTCGAAGTCTCTTAAAATCCCTTAAAATTTCTTAAAATCTCTTGAAATCCCTTGAAATTAATTGAGATTCCGTGAAATCTGTTGAAATCTTTAAATTCGCTTGAAATCTTCCAAATCCCATAAAAGTCCATTAGAATCCTTCAAAATCCATCTAAATTCTTTAAAATATCTTCAAAAAACCTATTCAAATCCCTTAACATCTGTTAAAACCCCTTAAATCACTTGAAATCCCTTCAAATTCTTTATATACTCGGAAATCCGTGAAAACTCCTTGAAATCTTTTCAAGTCTGAAAATCTTTTCAAATCCCTTAAAATCTGTTAAAATCCATTAAGGGGGTATTTCTATTTGACCGAGTTTTTTTCAGGCGTTTTTCAAAAATTCATAAAAAATACAATTGTTAATATTTTTGAATGGAAGTTTTTTTATATTTTTAAGTAGATCTTAAACTGAAAAAATACATGGTTCCCAATTAAAAAAAAATAATAATAATAATAGGGGGCGCTGTAGCATTTCAAAAAATGTGTCCCGGAAACGACACCCTCAGTTGGCTTCTTAAAATATACGAGTACGGCTATAGCCGGGACTAGAACAAATCAAAAATATTGAAAATTGACAAAATGGCGCCCATTTGAAATTTTGTTTGCGAATTTTGACTTTTTTGGGGGTAGTTTTTGACTTGCTAAAAATTCCAAAATCATTATTTTTTATTTATTTTAGTTCAGGCTATAGCCAAACATCTGCTAAATATATCCTCTAAATTTTAGCTTAATCGGTGCAGTGGTTTTGATGGAATCATTTCAGCCATTCAAAAAAATCGTGTTTTAAGAAAAACAACTTGCTCAACATGAAGCGTGACACTGGAAATTCAGAACTAACACTGCAAGTTTTGACTAGACCTTGGATACAAATCTATAAATGCTTTCGGAACAACGTATTGGGGAAGGAAAACCACAGCGTGCGGCTGAGTACTCTCCGCTCTGCGCAGTTGACCCTGCTGCAGCTTCGTTAAAAAGTCCGAACCAAACAAATCCCTTTGCGTACAAATTCCACATACTATATACTATCAAAAAATAAGCAAAAAATCGATTTTTTGGTCCGGTCAAATAGAAATACCCCCTTAAATCACTTGAAATCCCTTCAAATCCTTTATATATTCGGAAATCCGTGAAAACTCCTGGAAATCTTTTCAAGTCTTTGAAAAACTTTTCTAAATCCCTTAAAATCTTTGAAAGCTTAATAAAATTCATCGGCACACTTCAAACTTCGATGAGATACTTCGGTATCTCTTGAAATCCTTTTAAGATTCTTTCAAATGCCGTCATTTTTTAAAAGTATCTCGAAATCTCTTCAAAATTATTAAAATTCTTTGAAATCGCTTGAAATCACTGGAAATCTTCCAAATCCCAGAAAAAAATTAAAATCCTAGAAATTCAGTGAAATGTTTCAAAATACTACGAGATCACCTAAAATATTTGAAATCTTTAAAATCGTTGGGAATCTTTCTGAATCTTTTTAAATCCTACCAAATCCTCTAAATCCGTCGTTATATACTACAGGTTATTTTAAAATCTATTCAAATCCTTCAAGATTCCACGAAATCATCAAAACCCTTTTATCCTCTTAAAGTCTGTTAAAATTCCTTAAATTCCTTTGATATCTTTGCAAATATTCAGTTTATTTATTCGGTAAAATATGTACTACAATGTATATCATAAATTACTTGAAACTGTGAATCAAAGTCCTGGCGAGGATAAAAATAGGACATTAAACCTACTATCTATATAAAAGAATCCTAAAAATAAATGTGGGAGATAAGAAAGAGCTTTTATAAAACATAAAGGAAGGTCAGAGAACAAAGGTACCGAGTAAAAGCACACACGAACGAGTGGCGAACGAAGTAATTATTGGTAGTTGCCAGTAACCGAAAATTACACTCTTTACATCATAATTATAGTCAAGAGTGTCAAGAGAAAAGAATGCATTTAGATTCAAATTTCTAGAGCCCTAAAGCTACCAGAGAGATGCACAAAGATCGTGTAACATCAACCGGAAACGATTTAATTGTCGTCAGTGTGAACACTCGAATTTATCAGAAAACCACCATATGACCAACGACCCTTTTTAATTACAGATTCACACCATCCATTCGTGTAATCACAGTCCTGCTTTCTATAATTTCCTTTTTTTCAAGTCCCGAGGAAAACTCAAAGAAAATTCACCGCTTTTTTCTGCGTGGGAGAAGAGGAAGATAAAAAAGCCCTTTTTCGCGTTCCATTTATATACGAAACACGTCTGTCCTATTTTCACTCGCGTTTCGGGTTACGCTCTATTCACCTTTGAATATTCTTACTTTTAGCTTATATACTCTCAACATAAATTAACAGATTTTCATTTTGAAATATTCTTTTTAGGATTTTTCGCTTCAATTTCAAATAGTGCAACTTTCTTTAATGTACTTTGAGGCATTTTTATGGCGGTGGGATTTAATAAATTAGAATAAAGTGTATGGATGGCATATGATGATTTTGTGAAGCTCTTCGCCCGGGATGATTGCTAGAGAAATTGATCAGCATCCTGTGTAGGAGCGGTGTTGCGGAACGAGCGTGTTGCTTAAATGAAATTTAACATAACCGTCCATAAAATAATGAATAATGAGCAAAAATTATTTATACTATTGTATAAGAATACTTTTAATTGAATTCTTCAGACATTTTTTCATTTAAAAATATTATTTAGTACGTTTCTTGATGATAAATTTTAACAAAGTTTGCGAATTTGGCGCAAAATGACGCTGCAACAATACAGTTCAATAATAACATAATATGTTTGAGAATCACTTTCATATTTCAGCCTTCGCACTCTTTTCCCTATTACCCTCTTTTACCCTTTTTTCAAGAATTCTGATTTTTTCCCCTGTTTTCATTAACTTCTCCTTTTTCTCGTTTTTCACTTAAATGTGAATTTAGTTAATAGAAAACAATAAGAAAATCCAACTATTTTTGTTTAGAAGCTAATTTTTTGGGTAAAAAGTCTACCATTGTATTTTGTGTTCGGAATTCATATGGTTTGACTAAAAATCGACCACTTGGTTGAAAATTTAATCATTTTGTTGAAAATTCCATTTATTGTTGGTTGAAAATTAATTTTTTTTTAATGAAAATTGAACTATTCTCTTTCCGGTTGAAAATTTATCTTTTTTAAATGAAAATTGAACTATTCTCTTTTCGGTTGAAAATTGATCTTTTTCAATTGAAATTGTAACTATTTAGTTGAAAATTCACTTTCTCAGTTGAAAATACATGTATTTTGTTGATAATTAATCTTCTTTGATGAATAAATAATCTTCTTGGTTAAAAAATTAACTTTTTGGCTTAAAATTGAACTCTTCTGCTGAAAATTCTTTTTTCCTTTTTGACTGAGAATTAATTATCTTTACTGAAAATTTAACTGTTCCATTTTCGGTTGAAAATTGATATTTTAAATTGAAAATTGATAATATCTGGGTAAAAATTCATGTATTTTGTTGAAAATTCGCATTTTTTGGTAGAAAACTAATCTTCTTGGTTGAAATTTCATCCATTTTTGGTTAATATATTAACTATTACATATTTCGTTGAGAATTCATTTTTTTTTTTTTTTTTTTTTTGAAAAATCAACTACTTGATTTGAAGTTGAACTACTTTGTAGAATATTCTTTTTTTTCGGTTGAAGGTTCATATTTTTGGGTCGAAAATTCAACTTTTTTATAGGAAATTCATCTTTTTGGCTTGAAAATTCAACAATTTTGTAGAAAATTAGACTATTCAGTTGGACATTAACTTTTTTGTTGATAATTCATCTTCTTTGGTAAAAATTAATCTTCTTGGATAACAAATCTACTTTTTGGCTTAAAATATTAATTTTTTTGCTGAAAACTCTTTTTTTGAGAATTTATTATCTTGACTGAAAATGTAACCATTCCATTTTTTGTTAAAAATTGATATTTTAAATTGAAAATTGACCTTTTTTGGGTAAAAATTCATGTAACCAAAAAAGACGAATTTTCAACAAAATTTGAAAATTCGTCTTTTTTGGTAAAAAATTAATCTTCTTAGTTGAAATTTCATCCTTTTTTGGATGATATATTAATTATGACATGTTTCGTTAAGACTCTTTTTTTTGTAAATCAACTACTTGGTTTAAAATTTTTGTTTCCTTCACTACTTCTTAAAAACAAATAATTTTTTGTTCGTTGAAGATTCATATTTTTGGGTTAAAAACTCAACTATTTTTTAGAAAAATCGTCTTATTGGCTTGAAAATTGGACTATTCGGTTCGAAAAGAAGTTTTTTGTTGAAAGTTCATATTTTTGGTTGAAAATTTAACGGTTGATTTGAAATTTTAACTATTTTCTCAGAGAAATATGTTGATGATTCAACTATTCGGTTAAAAACTCGTCTTCTTTAGTTAAATTCAACCAGCTGAAATTCGTTTTTTTTGTGTTGAAAATTAGTTTTTCAAACTGAAAATTTAAGGATTCCATTTGGGGTTGAAAATTGATATTTTTTAGTTAAAAATTCAACTATTTCGTCAAAAATGCATCTTTATTGTTTGAAATTTCTTTTTTTCTGGTTTGAAAGACAACTGTTTTCTCAAAAATTTGTTCTTTCAGCTTGAAAACTCAACTATTTTGTTGAAAATTCATCCATTCTGTTGAAGATTCAACTTTTTTTTTAATTTGACAGTTTTCGTTGGATTCAACAGGCTAATTATTTTTTTTTTCAAGTAATTTTTCAAATTAATAATTTAATTATTTTATTTTTGGTTTAAAACTTATCTTGTTTAGTTGAAAATTCGACTTTTTCGTTCAAAATTTATGTATTTTGTTGAAATTTTCTCCTTTTGTATTCAAAATTCATTTTTTATTGTGGAAAAGTCATCTTTCTTGGTAGAAAATTCATTTTTCTTAGTTGAGAATTAATCTCTCTCGGCTGAAAATGAACTTTTTTCTCAAAAATTCAACTTTTCGGGTTGAAAATTCACATTTTTTCGTTGTGACACCCTTCAGGTTGTCACGCAATATGTGAACGTTCCCTTAGGGTACCCAGTAGAAAATAAAATATTTGATTTTTTAATACGCGAGGATTAAATTTCATTTCCTTTAATGAAAACATAATCCCCTATTTTTTTTAGATTTTTAAAAAAAGATTTAGAGGTCGTGACGATTTTTTTTGTCTAGAAACTGATGTAATTAAATTTTTCATTTTTTACTCCTAATTACAATAAATAAAAATTCTTTCTCAACCTGAAATTACTTCAATTCTATTGAAGAATTAGCTCTAAATTTGACAGAGGAAGACATTAATATTGATATCCATTATTGGCCTTAACATATAAAATATAGGATTTAACCACAATTAAAATGTCAAATTGACCCCTGAACATTTTTTTTCGACGAAAAAGAATGATAATTGAAAATTGTATTGATGTGTGTTACTTTTGCGCCACCAAGTATGCGTTTTTTATTTATTAATATTCAGGAATAATTTTTTTGTACTAGTAACTTCAGTTAATGAAAGCATTTTCACTCATTTTAATTATAAGCACAAAAATTCTAACAGATAATTACATCAATTTCTGGCCAAAAAAATTCGTCGCTACCTCTATATCCTTTTTTAAAAATCTAAGTACAATAGGGGATTATTTAAGTAATAAGAAATTTGATTTTTATACACGCTAGAGTGCTAAAAAATGCTTTCAGACCTAGAAAGTATTTCTTATTTATTAGGAAACAAGTCCTAAATTTTATAACACAAAAATTAATTATTTGTAGATATCGGGCTTAGAATTCGAAAACGTGTAATTTCATTACACTTACTGGTCTGAAATGGCCCCTGAAAATTTTGTTTTTCTCTGAAATTTCTATAATGAATATATTTTAAATATTTATGCCGGGTAACAAAAAAATCTTGAATTTCGAAATATTCACCAAAAATACCAATTTTTTAGAGTTTAAAGATTTTTATAATTCTTTCAAACGTATTTTGTACTTGAAATAAAATAAAAGTAACTAATATGCATTAAACACGTAACTTATTTTATTTTTAATTCAAGAGAATTCCACGACATGTATAAGAATTCCAGGTGAATTTAATAGAATTCAGGATAAATCCATAAGAATTCAAAAAAATTCAAGGAAAATTCAAATGAATTGGAAAAATTCAAAAATTTCATTGATATAATTTAAATTAAAATGAATTTAGAAGACTTTGAGGAAATTTAGCTGAATTTGATGAAATTCAAAAAAATTTCAAGGTGAATTAAAAAAGAATCAAGTGAATTGTAATCAATTCAAAAATATTATATATATTATTATAATATTATAATTATAATTATATATATTATTATAATATTATATATCTCGTCAGATCACTGAAGTTAAGCAGCGTTGGGCGCGGTTAGCACTTGGATGGGTGACCATTCGAGAAAACTGAGTGCTGTTGGCACATCGTGGGTGTGGTGAGCCCACACTTGTAGTTATTTACTACAAGTTATCAACCTAGAAACACTACCCGAATCAGGTAGTGTCACGCCTACCCCGAAAGGGAAATGGCTTAATGGTATAATGGTATACATTAAGTTTGGAGTAAATTTAGAAAGATTGTAAGGAATTCAAAATAATATGATGAAGTGTCTAAGAACTCAAGGTGAGTTCAAAAGACTTCTGGGTGATTTAAAGAAATTTTAAAAAACTGAAAAATCCATTGAATTATGTAGAGTTGAGTGAAGTTAGAAGAATTCCAGTGAATTTAAAAAAATTTAAAAGAATTTAAAAGGATTCAGGATGAATAATAAGAATTCAGGATGAATTCCAAATAAATTCAAATGAATTGCAAAAAATGAAAAATATTTCACTAATTTCAGTAAAACGAGTGAATTTACTAGAATTCAAGGAAATTCAAAAGAATTCGATGCAATTAATACGAATCTAAGATGAATTTGGAAGAATTAAGAGTGAATTAATAATAATTCAAGTGAACCCAAGATCATTTTTAAGATCCAAAAAATTCAATCGAATTCACATAAATTTAAGTAAATAGAAATTTGCAAAATTCACATTAATTCAAGGTGAACTAAAAAGTCATTAGGGTGAATAAAAAAAATTTTAAGTCTAAAAAACATCCCCTAAATTCAGTGAGTTTGAAGAGAATTTCAAAAAACTCAGGATGAATTCTAAAGAATTTGAAGAAATTCGATAGAATACAAAGATTACTAAAGTAAAATTTTCATTTAAAAAAGTGACTTTAGTGACTTTATCTTACAAAAGTGATAAAATAAGTGTTAAAAACTTAAGTTAAGATAAGTTAAGATAAATTAAAATAAGTACTGTAGGGATCTTTGAATCATAAAAATCTGTATTTTTGAAATTCAAGATTTTTTACGGTCACCCGGTAAAAATATATTTAATTTGTTCATTACAGAGAATTTTTTTTTATAAGAAATTCTGCGCATATTATATCAGGAAAAAAAATGTTTGGGGGCCATTTCAGATCATTAATTGTAATGAAATTACCAATTTTCGCATTCTAAGCCCGATAATATCTTCAAATTTTTTTTCATAAATTTTCAAACCTAAAACAATTTGGCGAAACTTCTAAACAATTTTTAAAAAATAAAAAAAATTAAGGCGGTGCTTTTTTACCAAAAGGAAGAAATGTAGGGGATAGCGCAAGCAAAATTCAAAGTTTTATTGGGCACCCCAATAAATAATAAATATGATTGATTTTTTTATTTAGAGAACTGTATCTGCTATAAATTTAGTATTTAAAAAATTGGGAACATTCTAACACCGATATTTCAATTACTGAAAAAATTCCTTCTTATAAATGTTACTTTTGATTTTCATTGTATTAAAAAATATTTTTCGAATCTTAGATAATCTTCTCTTAGATAACTGCCAGAAAGTTGAGGTTTCTTCTGAAATTTTTTGTTTTACATTGGCTTTTTAGTTATGAACAAATAATAAATAAACATTAGAGAGAATCATTTTTAAACAATCTCTTTCTTTTTGTAAATAAATGCTTGAGAAATAATAAAACAGATAGTAGAAATATTTTTAAAATTTTCTATATGGGTCATATAAAATGTTAATTTTCCTCTTAATAGTTACTGAGAGCCTTTTTGCTTGAATTAATAATAATATTTATTATTTATTCCTGAATAAAAAGTCAAAGAAAAGCTGAAAATTACAGGAAAACCCGTGACTTTATAGCATTACTCTAGGAGGAGATAGTTATAAATAATAATAAATTGTTAAAACAATTATGTATGTTAAATTTCATTAGATAATTATTACATCGCTCTAAGTGAAAAGTTGACAAAAAGTGGAAAATTTCAGAAAAAAACTGCAGCTATCCAGCATTACTATAGAAGATAGTTATAAATAACAATACTTTGTTTAAACAAATATGTTTGTTAAATTGGATTAAATATTACCTTGATTAACCTGAAAAGTTGACAGAAAGTGGAAAACTTCAGAAAAAACCGCAGTTATCTAGCATTACTATAGGAGAAGATAGTTATTAACAATAATAATTTGTTCAAAAAATATGTTTGTTAAATTAAATCAAATATTACCTCGCTCCTAGTGACAAGTTTACAAAAAGTAAAAAATTTCAGAAAAAAACGCGCAACTGCCTAGCATTATCACAGCAGAAGATTGTTATAAACAATAACAATTTGTTTAAACAATTAGGTTTCTCAAATCACATTAGTTATTACCTCACCACTAATTGAAAAGTGGACAAAATGTTGCATATTTCAGAAAAACCGTAACTTTCTGGATTATTCAAAGACAATATTATTAAAAATAATAAAAAATTGTTTGAACAATTATTGCTGTTAAATTTAATTGATAATTTCCTCGCTCGAACTGAAAATTTGAAAACAAGTTGAAAAATTCGGAAAAAAACCGCGAATTTCTAACTCTATTCTAAACATCTAAACAATTATAATTAACGCCAAAAAGTCGCAAAGCTCAATTTTTTACATATGGGGTTTCTTTGGCACCCTGTAAAGCAGACTTATGGGGGTAATATTGAAAAAGTCATTTTTTATTAATATTCTATGGCTAATTGTGAAGAGAAATGTTGAGTTTCAACTCGATTCACCTGATATTGACGATTCTGGATAGAATTTACAAAAATGTCTTTTTTTATGGGAAATACGTGTTGAACTTCACAGGGTCTTGGGAACCCCTAATTAGAATTTTTTCTGGATTCAAACAAATTTGGGGGCGATATGCATGAAAATTAGAAAGAAAGAATTTGGACCGCTCTATTGATTATACGTCTAATTATGTGTAAAGTAAGATTGGGAAAATAAAGTTATTTGAAAAATTAGTTTATTTTTAAATAATTATTATATATAAATAAAAAAAGTACTTACGAGCATCATTTTCGAACCTTTTCCCATAACGACCACTTGTGTAAAAGTTATGTTGGGAAAGAACGAGGGTAGCAAGGTTCAAGCTGATCCATAACCATATCACCAAATCTAGGCTACTGAACCTCAGAGTGGCTGACACAAGCCGTATTCTTCTACTGCTCGAGGCCATTGTTTCTGCAACAGGTGAATACTCTGTAGAAACATCCTCTCCACCGAAAAATATTTTTTTATGATAAATAAATATCTTATTACACTTTACATTATAAAAAGCGAAGACTGGAAATCCCGAGAAAAATATATTGGAAATAAAAAATTCACAAAATTATAAAATTGCCTAGATATAAAAATCTTGAATTCGAAAATTCTATAATAATAGAATATTGCGATCAAAAATTGCCAAATTATAAAATATCCGAATCTGTAAAACTCCCCAGACTAGAAAATTCCTAAATTATAAGTTCCCGAATTTAAACAATTAAAAAAATCTTTTTCAATCAATATGATTTATTTATTGAAAATACAGTAATGAAATATTGAAAAAATAATTTTCAAAAAATGGAACATTGAATAAATGTTTATTTGATCATCATGTTTTATTATTGTATTTGTAACGAATAAATAATATTTATTAAAAACCCATTTTTTCAATTCTTTAAATTTCCGGAATTTTCTAGTGTAATTTTACAGCGTCGGATGTTTTATAATTCGGCAATTTTCTCTCGAGAATTTTCAAATACTGTAATATTGAAAACTTTCAGGAAATTTTGTTATTCTGGAATTTTCCAATTCCTGATCTTTATATTTCGTCAATTTTATAATTTCGGGATTTTTCTATTTAGAAAATCTTCTTTTTCAGGAATTTCGCACTGTCGGGAATTTTATTTATCGGACTTTTTCAGTCGTCCCTTATAAAATATCCGACACTGTACAATTTCCGAGTTAAAACAATTCAAGAAAATGTTTTTTAGTAAAAATTATTATTTAAAAATACAATAATAAAAATGGTTTAAAAACGTTTATTGTTTTTTTTTACTTTTGAATTTAAAAGAACAATAATTTTTTCAAATGCATAAAAAATAAAAAAATGTTATTGGATAAAATAAAGAAAGTGGGATTTTTCCTTAAATGCGACTCTATCTTTCCGCCTAAATTTTAAAAACATGGAAAGCGGATTTTATGGAAAACCCCATTTTTTTATTTTATACAATATTGTTAAAAGATTCGAACAGATAAAAAAATTATTTTGGCCACGATAATTTTTTCGGTAAATTAAAATTTTTTATTTTTCTCGCGCACTATACAAGATATTATAACAGAGTAAGAAGTAGTTTTTGTGGAACTTTTAAAAATGAAGAAACTTTTTTCTTAGCATTCTGAGAAATTTACATTTTTTAAGAAACAAAAATTCTCTTGACACACAAAAACAGTTTAATTCGCATAAAATTTATGATATTTTTTCATCATTCGAGTATAAATTCAGCACAAAAATAAATTCCAAAGTAATAAAAATGTTTAAGAAAAATGTGTATTTTTTTACAAAACAACCCTAACAGTTCAAATACTCCTAACTTCGCAAAAATATTTTTCTTTCAAAACGGTAAAATACGTGTCGTTTTATTTCCTTTAAAAAACAACACATTCAAGAGGCGAATGTTTTTGTGGCGTGAAGTTTACTTCAGGGAGAAAATTTTTCTTTCGCGAAACAGAATCGAAAAATTATATTATGCCTTCGAACAGAATTTTTTAAAGAGAAAAGTAAAACGTGTTTACCGATACAAAAAATCAAATTTCCATACAATTTTTATGTGACATGAAAAACTAAGATTTTGCTTGATCCGTTACAAAAATTTTCAAATTCTTGTAGTTGTTATATTGTCCAAAAACAGAGAAAAATTTAATTCATTTGTTATATTATTTATTGTACAAAATGATACAATTTTACTTTTGAATTTCATTCATGAACATGAAGGTACATTAAGCACTATTTTATTATTTAAATCATTTTTTGAAAATGATCCTTCTTACAACAGGCTAGAAGAAAATATCATAAAATATAAACAACTTTATAAACAAGATAATTTTGTAATTTAAATATTAATTAGAGTATTATTTGTTCAACAGTGGAAGTAGAATCATGAAAAGAATTACATTTTCACGGAATCGAGTGGTAGTGATTCTATTTAAACGCCAATCTATAACTAACAAAAAATATGGATAATTTTGTTCCAATGAAAATATGTTTTTTTTTTGTTCAAAAATTACGAATACATAAAAACTGATAAATAAAATCCCATCTAGTACTATGGCTCCCATCCGAGTATAAACAATTAAAGCGCTGCTTAACTTTCGTGATCGAACAGAAAACCTTAAACATTTCCGTTTGTCCAAGCAGACATACAGAATTTTGTAATTTTTCTTACTTCTCGACAAAGAATCCAGGATATTTTTTTCCACTCAGAAAAAATATAATAATTTTTTTAGTTGTACAAGTTCTACGAATTTAAAAATAGTAACCTAATAATTAATTAATTATATATTTAGTTTGGTGAAGACAAAGTCCATGGTAAGTGTAAACATTTATTGGGAAAAACCTTGAAAAATAAAATTCCCGAATTGGAAAATTTCCAAATAATAAAATTCCCGAAATTCTAAAATTGCCGAAATATAAACATCACGAATTGGAAAATACCCGGCGAATAAAATTCCCAACAGAAAATTGATGAATTATTATTGTTTCCATTTAAAATAACAAAAGGTGAACAAAATATATTTCTGCATGAAAAATTGTGTTTGAAATTGTGCATGCTATTCTTAAAAAAATACAAAAAATGTTCTCAAAAATCGAATTGCAAATTGCAAATCGCATCGAATCCTGCAAAGTTCGTTTTGAAAATGTTATTAGGTTCGGAGAAAATTTAGGGAGAAATTTATTTTTTCGTTCGTGGCAGACGTGTTTTTAAATTTATTGTGTGTTATACATTTTGTATACAATTACATATTGTTATTTTAAATTCAAACAATAATGTTTAAAAAGTTTAAACATATAACAAAATTCCTTTGATAAAAGTATTTGATTATTTTATTTTTAATAAATAAATAATATACATTAAAAACATGTTTTTTCAATTGTTTTTTTGTTATTCAAGAATTTTCTAAATCGGAAATTTCGCAGTGTCGAGAATTTTATTTTTCTGTATTTTTCAGTCGTTAAATTCGGATAACAAACTATTCAACACATTTTCAATGAATGAATTTCACGAAGCGTGGTGACACCTGTGGAGTGAAGGAAGAAAAGTTTATTCAATTTATTCAGTTTATAGGCAATCCGAACTCGTTTTTCATTTCAAAAACTTAGCTGCTATTTATTATTATTATCTTTAAACTTCAAATTTCAGTACCCCAAATTTTGTTTAAAATTTTCAAATTTCCAAATATATTTCCAAAATTTAAAACTCAGAAAGTTGCAAAATACCCCAATACAAAAGCTTCCAAATTAAAATTCTACATTTTTTCCTTTTTCGAGGAACTGAAATATCAATCATTCTTCTCCAAATTTCTTTATTTATTTATAATAATAAAAATTAAAAATCGTGACGACTAGGCAAGAAATCATCAGAATTTATAATTCCAAAATAATTTCGAGTAATATCACTATATTAAACAATAAATATTTTGTGATTTTTTTTTCTGGGAAATAAGTTATTTTTCCCGCTGCTATTTTTTTGCGTTACTTTTTAATTAAGTAAAAGGCCTTAATTAATCTTTTTTAAATTCTTTGATTGGATATTTTTTTCACAATAATATTGAGAAGGTATAGAAAGTTTCTGAAGAATTGAAAATTTATCAGGAAGAAAAGGTATTCCTAATTAAGTTCAGTAAAGAATGCCCTTTGACAATTTTTTTCATAATAGTAGCCTTGGCACAGTAAAGTTTGAAATACGACTTTTAAGTAATTGAAGTTGCATTTCTTGGGCATACTTGATTAAATGTAGCCTTCTCAATATCATATATGATGTCAATGCTCTTTCATATGTCCATTATCGTAAAACCCATTTATAATTTTTCTAACACCTGTCAATTCTTCAGTACAATTTTTTTTAATAAGTAAGAAATTCCATATAAAGTGAATATAACTTTAAGTGGCTGTTTTCAGTTTGTTCTTTTGAATTTTCTGGAATTTTGTGAATCATAATTTCCAAATTAGGAATTTTGATTCTAAAAATTTATTTCTAAATGAAAAAATTTAAACTTCATATGATTCTTTGATAATGAAGACGAAAATTCCATTCCTAACATTATTATTTTTTTGTACCATCAATTTAGTAAATTAAAACTTAAAACTTAAAAATTAAAGCTTAATTAAAAATCAAAAATTAAATTAAAACTTCTAAATAAGTAATTTTATTTGATGATACAATTTATTTCTGAATGTTTTCAAACATTCTTTATAAAAGAGAAAATTTTAATTGATAACGTTTTTTAACATTGGAAAATAATCCTGATTTTGCTACCACATTATAATTTATCAAATTTTTCACACTTTCAAAGAGGTGAGAAAAATGAAATTATGGTATAGCTATCAACAAAACTTATATTTTTTTAGATTTTGAAATCAAATTCTCACGCTTTTTAATGATTTAAAAAATTTTGAGAAATACATTTTTCTTAAGA